>VZQC01010960.1:756287-801132 GCA_009823505.1 Rhizomys pruinosus | reverse complement strand
TGTGTATGAATGTACTGTCTGCATGTAGGTCTGTGCACCCGTGTCATGCAATGCTGTGGAGGTCAGAAGAGGGTGTCAGATTCCCCTGGAACTGGAGTTCTCCTGGAATTGGAGTTACAGACAGTTCTCAGCCGCCATGTGGGTGCTGGGGATTGAACCCGGATCCTCTGCAAGAGCAGTCAGTGCTCTGAACCACTAGGCCATCTCTCTAGCCCTTGTTTTGTTTTTTAAGACATGGCATCATATAGAACAGGTAGGCCTTGACCTGACTATGCAACTGAGGTTACCCTTGACCTTATGACCCTCCTGCTTCTGCTAATCCAGTGTTTCCACAACTGTGATAGTGGAGCTCAAGCCTAGACTTTGTACTTAATAGTCAAGCATTCTATCCACTAAGCTAAATCCGCAGGCCTGGTTTTAAGTTTTCTTTATCAACTCTTATTATACACAAAAATGATAAAGAATTTCAGAAAACCCAATCCAGCTAAATATAAATCCACATCAGCATTAAAAAACAAAACAAGCACAAAAAAGCAGTAAAATAAATTTGTGCCAACATTTTAGTGAATTGTTGCTAAATTTAGAGCTACAGATGTCTTATATGACTGTGATTTCGTTATTAAACTCCAAGTTTGATAATAGTTATCTTTAAAAGAGCACTTCATGCATGTTAGGGATTTTCTACATCTCTTACTTTATATGCTTAACAATGCTTTTATGGCATTGAGTACACACATACCAGTTCATTTGACAATGTAGGATGACAAAATCTCCAAGAAAAATGTACAATTTCTTGAAGATCCTGGAGCTACTCAGTCAAGAGGCTCACTTGCAACCCAAAATGTGCACCTTAAATCCCTTGCTATTATCTTTCCCCTATTTCCCTTTAATATTTACATTGAAAAAAATGAAACAGAGAAGCTTAGTTTCTCTAAATTCTGACATCTACGTAGATGCCTGGTGTTTGTCCTGAGGGGGTGGGAGTTGCTTTTAGGGAGAAGTCTCCTAGGTTGGAACTGGAAGGATTGGCTTGGCAGATGAATTTGCAAAAGAAAGGGGTCCTGAATCTCGGTCTCCTTCAGGATCATTCCCCAGGTTCCCGGGTGGTCATTCTTATTGCATAGCTGGCTGCCCTCACACTTACCCAAGAGAATCTTACGCAGATTTTTAACCAAGTACTCTGTCTCTTCTGAGACAGCATCAGTCTACCTTTAACAATATTTGTATGTTTTCTATTTAAAAGTCATGTAAGGCCTACCTGGATATTGAAAGTGATGTACTGAAGACAAAACACAATAATCATCAAGAAGGCAAACTTGCCCGAATACTTCTTCAGCTAAGGGTACTTAAAATGAAATGCTATAATTTTATAGGGAAGTAGGTGGATTATTAATTCTTTAATGTAGCAAAATGTAATTATCCAAAGGTAGTTAAAATCAATTATATCATTTATGCTATTCATATTTTATGAGCTTAAAAAACACATAGAATGCAGCACACAGCTCTGAATTGCTTCTATCTGGGCTGCATTTTATCATCGAGCACATTACCTAATGAGTCCTATCTGCTTCCAGGAATAGCAGTCTAAATTGGAAAATGTAGTTGTTTTTGTCTCTGTTTCTTTTTCATTTATTTTGGCATGCTGCGTATCACACTTTCATTGCTTTCTTACTTTTACTGTCTTCTAATTCTGAGAAGCGAAACCAAAGAAAGATGTAGTCCTTCCATACAAATACTGGGACTTTGGAAAACCATTGAACTAAATAGATTAAATATTTTGACACTGCCCTGTGTATAAAGAGAAGGGACACAGGTGACAACGAACAGCTCTGTGCTTTCCCCATGCTTCCTATTCCAGAATAAATACATGTTATCAGGAAGTTAAAATTAAGAAATCCAGGTGGGGCGGGGGGGGGGGTGCACTGGTTAAGAGCACTGGATTCCCTTGCAGAGAACCTGGGTTCAAATTCCACACGTGATCCATTTGTTTTATGACTTCTATTTCTTTGGCACCTGCTCATGCATGGAGCATGCCTGCCTCTACTCTCTTCAAACTGACATCACCTGGGTAACACAGGTCAGATGATTGTCCACATCCTTGCTTTCCCAAGGTTTCTTTTCCATAAATATAACTTAGGTGTTATAGCAGGTGTTAGTGATTATTACACATGAGGTAAGATTGTTACAGAAAAGGATACCCTCTGTAGCATATTATTTGACAACCAGTTCTGTAATCCGGGAAAACTTCTTATTTATTGCTTTTGATAATTTCCATGGTGTAAATGCTTTCAACCTGGATGGTTTTAGTCTACTGGTTAGATACCACCAAACACTGAGCTGAACCATGTATGCACCTAGCTATAACCAACCGGCTGTTAGGAGCTTTGGATCTAACTCCGGACAAGCCACCAGATGCCCTTTGGAGTTGGATGTTAGGTGCTAGTATTTTCAACATGAATATGTCCTTCATTCTGACTCTACCCTGTTGTTCTTGTTTGATTACTTCTGTATCTTACTTGTATCTGTAACATTCGGCGTGATTGAGGTTGCAATTGTCCATGCCTTTTCTATCTGCCATTTCACATGCTTTTCTCCATCATTACGGCAAGAAAGATGCTCAGCCCTTCACTGGTCTTCTGGTCAACTCTCCATTCTAATTTTATTTTTATTTTTGTTTTTTTTTTTTGAGACAGGGTCTCCCATAAACCCCAGCTAGCCTGTAGATCAGGCTGCCTTTGAATTCACAGAGATCTGCCAGCTTTCTGCCTAGTGAGTGCTGGGATTAAAGGCGTGCATCACCATGCCCGGCTCCATTCTAATTTCTTATCAGATGCTTCTGCCCATTATCTCACACTCCCACAGAGCTAAAACTAGGCTCCTTATCTTGCACTATCAAAAATTCATTTATGTTCCTCCATACATTACTAACAAATATTAAATGAAAACTATAATATAGTTTTTCTTTTGTAGAAAAGAAAAATTCTTGAAGTAGCTTCGTGCAGAAGCAAGACTTAGGGATTATTATCCATACTGTGTATATTGTAAAAATCCAAGGCTCAAACTGAGCTATCAAATAGACAATGGAACTTGGATGTAAGCACTAGACTCTGACAGCAAAACCCACTTTCCATCCAATGGCAAGGCCATGTCTTTCTCACCTTGACTGATGCAAGGAAACTTTGAGGTAGCATGTGTAATCAGTGTTAATTACCAAGTCTTGTCTATTCAACACAGTACCTATGTTTGGGCAAATATTTGCTCTGTTTCTATGCTGTGAGCTGCTAAGAAGCAAGAATCATGCTTATTCTTTATCTTGTGCCTTGCTGTAGCATCCTAGTGCTCTTATACCCATTCTGTCTAGAATATGATGTACACTTCAGGGGATCTCAAATGAGTTTAACACAATTTCTTCCCTTACATTTCTAATTAATTTAGGGGACTTGTGGGAATTTTCTATACACTTTCAGAAACCTTACTTGGGGACCAGAATTCAGCAATCAATCCACATTTCTCTGAATTGCCAGAGCTGGCTGTAGTAGCCTTTGCTTAGGACAAACCAGCTAATGTGAGGGGATTATGTAGTACTCTGTGTAAATGCACAAAGAGATGTAGTTTCTAGTTTATATAACATCTGTGTATATTTTCAGCACCCTAAGCACATAGAGAAGCTGCTTCATACGTGAGTGTGCCTCCCGGCTTTTCTGTATGTAGTCACTCACAGAGCTGTAGCAGGGTATACCATGGAGAACTTCTCATCCTAGGGAAGTCCAGCAGGGCTTCCTCACTGCTCCTGACCATAAGGGTATCTGCATGTGCAGAGCAGAAAACAACTCCAATATTACCCAGAAATCCACAACAGATACCTCCTTTCTGCAATTATGCTGATCTTCTATTCCATCATCTTATTACTCAGTGCCATCAGCTACTAATTATTGTAAATATTTCCAAATAAATTTCTTTTTTGATTCAGTCACAGAGGGATTTAGAACAACTGAAGGAATCATTAATTATAAATAACATTGTGTTAAACAGTATATGACAAATTGAAAAATATTATACCAACAATTTGAGTATCAGTGATGTAAGTGGATTCAACATAGACTATAATTCTTAGAGTTTTTACAGGCAA
This sequence comes from Rhizomys pruinosus, assembly GCA_009823505.1. Lineage (NCBI taxonomy): Eukaryota > Metazoa > Chordata > Mammalia > Rodentia > Spalacidae > Rhizomys > Rhizomys pruinosus. Next base: position 797,003 of record VZQC01010960.1, on the reverse strand, counting down.
GAAAAACACACTGAGCAATAATGTATCTGTTTAGTACATCTTTGCATATGAGCAGTAACAGCCAATCTTGAGCTTGACCAAAAGCTTCTATTACTGTGTCTCAAGTCATCTTTCATTGCTGATCTACTAGTAAGGACCTGTACTGTGTTTGCCTTCCACAGAAGCCTTCAGAATGGAGGGCAGCAGTTCATTCACATAATTTCAGTAGCAGAAGGGGCAATTTTCCATGAATAGGATGGGTGAGGGTTAAGCTTACAAGTAAAACCCTGTGACTTCTGTTGCTATGTCCTGTATCTTTAGATGGCATAACTTTAATCATCATATTTCATTCTCTACTTTGTAGAATTGACCTTTGCAAGAGAGGTGAGGGAATGGGTACTCAGGTCTCACCAGGAATGACAATTTGAATGAATAACATCAAATTAGTCTTTGAGCCTTTTATGTGGATCGAACCAAAGGATAAACGAACCTCTCACTTAGGTCTTCATTTCTTCCCACTTCAATTGTGGACTGCATGGTAATACTACAGGAGAGTGAAAAAATTATAACCAACTTCATGGGATATTACTGTTGATGGAGGTTCTATTTCAAGAAAGAAGTTCTCTGTGATATTTAGCTCAAAAATCTGTGCTCCTACAATTTGCAAGTGGTAGAATTAAAACTAAACTAATTTAGTGACCATAAATAAATGATAAGCAATTTTATATCCCAAACACTCCAATGGTATGTATATGGCTTGTTATTTTCTTAGAAAACATTCATTTTAATCCATGTATGGGTCTCTATTCTTCCATTTGTCTTATTTGGTCTGCCTTTGTCTCTATTCTCTCTGAGCCTGGTTGCCTTGGTAACATCACATACAAGCTTGTATGTGAAGTTCTCCTTGGGCATACATTTATTTCTATGGAAACAGTGATGTCATTGGTGGGGGTAGGTGCTTAGGGAGAGCAAAGTGAGGAAGTGTGGAATACTGAACATTCTTTTACTCATAAAATGTATCATTAAGTTTTTGAGCTAACAAACTATGATTTTGTTTTTATTCTGATGTGTTCATCAAGCTATACTTTTTCCTTATTTATAGACCTGACAGATTAGAATGAAATAAAATATAAAATATATTTGATAGCTCCTTACTATGATATGAAATTTCATAAGACTCAACACAGATACATACATGCACCATTATAAGAATTGTTACATTAATCTTAAAAGTCAGAGAGTAAAATGATTATCCCAATAGTGTTGTCATTATCAAAAATTATAATGATGATGAGATGTCCTAGTGGATAAAGGCATTTACCACCAATCCTGACAAGCTGAGTTTGATCTCTGGGACCCACATGGTATGGAGAGAAGGAAACTCCCATTAGCTATCCTCTGACCTCCATACACATGCCTGGCATTCACATGTCAGCTATACAAACAAAATTAACAAATGAGAAATGAGTAAATGTAAAAGAATTTTAAAAATTGTGCAAGGAATTTCACATTACTGTCAAGGCAATGAAAGATAGATGTTGAATCAAGGAAAGAAGTCCATATTGATAATCATTATTCTTTTTGGAGGGTAGTACAGTGAACTTTATTGATGGTATTTAAGAGAGTAGGATTCCCTAAGACTCCCCTTCTTTGGGGGGTCCACCTCACCATTTTGGCCAAATTTGCTGTCATACCAGGAAATGAACTTGACAAAGTGGTTGTTAAAGGCAATGCTAGATCCAGCATCAAAGTAAGAAGTTTATGATGCTGTTAGGAAGTGCCAGGAGAGGACTCAGTTCTCAGTATAGCCCAGGGTGCCCTTTAGGGGCCCTCAGATGCCCGCTTCAGCACTTTCTTGATGTCATCATATTTAGCAGCTTTCTCCAGGTGCAGACCAGATCTACAATGGACACGTTGGGGGTAGGAACATAGAGGGTCATGCCAGTGAGTTTCCTTTTCATCTCTGTGATGCCTCTGCCCACAGGCTTGGTAGCACCAGTGGGTGCAGGGATGTTCTAAGCAGCCCCACGATCATCACACCACAGTTTCCCAGAGGGACCATCCACAGTCTTCTGAGCAGCTGCAATGGCATGATCTGTGGTCATGAGTCTCTCAATAATCCCAAAGTTGCCATGGATGACCTTGGCCAGGGGCTAAGCCCTTGGTCGTTCAGGAGGCATTGGTAACAATCTTGATTGAATTGTCATATTTCTCATGGTTCACAGCTATCAAAAGCATGGAGGGAGCAGCAGAAGGGCAGAGATGATGATCCTTTTAGCTCCATCCTTCAAGAGGGCCTCAACCTTCTCCATGGTAATCAAGAGCCCAGTAGACTCTATGACATACTCAGCACCAGCATCACCCCATTTGATGATGATGGAATCTCGCTCCTAGAAGATAAAGATGCCCTGCCAATTGATGACAAGCTCCCCATTGTCAACTTTGACTGTACAATGAAACTTGCCATGGGTAGAATCATACTGGAACATGTAGACCATGTAGTTGAGGTCAATTAAGGGGTCATTGATGGCAACAATATCCATTTTGTCAGCCCTGTAACCAAGCACCCAAATGGCCAAATCTGTTCACTCTGCCCTTTGCCATCCTGTCTCAGGGACAAGGTTACCACTTCAGGAGAAGTTGTGGCTGTCTCTGGAATGAGGAAGACCAGAGCCCTTATAGTAATTACTTTTTAAAAAAAAATCTTAGTTTTAGAAACACAAGGATATGATAAGAAATGATAAGTATTAAAATATTCTTTTCTACAACACCAAATGTTCATATATAATAGATATTCCATTTTTAAGTCTTAAGAAACCTCTAAAATTTTTTGGAAATAGCTATTCCCCTCTCTGTTACCTCTCTGCTATTCTGTCCAATCTATTTTCTTGTTTTTCTAGACGATGTGGAAACCTGCCTATGATTTTCTTTACACATGGAGTGCTCACTATGGAAATAGCTACAGAGACCTGTTACAAGACCTACAATCAGCTTTGGATACAATGAAGAACCCTGTGACCAAACAGTGGAGAGACTTAACTGGAGCTTTAGTGCTAGTAAATTCTTTAGAAGTTCTGAGAGCAACTGCATTTTCCACTTCTGAGGAAGTATAGAAATAAAGCGTGTTTGAGAGGCAAGGAGAATGGTAGAAGAAAAATTGTGGGGGGAGAGGGGGAGAGAGAGAGAGAGAGAGAGAAGAGAGTAGGAGAGATGCGGAGAGAGGAGGAGAGAGGAGAAGAAACTGTGAAAAGAATGTTGTAGAGAGCGGGCGTGGAGAGATAGCCTAGCGGTTAAGAGCACCGACGCTCTTGCAGAGGACCCGGGTTCGATCCCCAGCACCCACATGGCGGCTAAGAACCGTCTGTAACTCCAATTCCAGGAGAACTCCAGTTCCAGGGGAATCTGAGACCCTCTTCTGACCTCCGCGGCATTGCACGACATGGGTGCACAGACCTGCATGCAAACAATACATTCATACACATACAAAAATAAATAATAAAAAAAAATTAAAAAAAAAAAGAAAAGATGTTGTACTTATTTTCTCTATGTTTGGAAAACTATTTTTACTTAGTGAAAGCAAAGCCTGGCACGCTTTCCATGACTGGATTTCGTAATCAAACCTGTTTCTGTGTGTGTTCCAAAAGCAAACATTAAAGTGCTCTGTTATTGAGAAAGGAAAGTCCTTCTCTTTCTTTTAATTTTACTTCAGGTTCCTTAAGTTCAAAACAGATGCCGTTTAGAATAATAACACCATGCATATACCTCAGTAAACTGGAGGCTTTAACATGGGCACCTGGAGCTCACTGTGGTGAGAAAACAGGAGGGACAAGTGTTCTGACCTAACTTCCTGAGGCTACAGTGCTTCTACGGAGTGGACTCTGCTGGCATCCCCCTCCCCCTTTTTTTATTAATGTGCAGAAATTATGGAAGAGGACACACAGGCCAGTGTAAATGTTTTCTGCTGGGAAAGGCTGGTTCTATTTTGGAAAAACTCATACCACATAGCAGAATAGTAAAAAGGATGAAATATAAAAATGTATACTGTCACAAGGGAAAAGGGCAACACTTTTCTTTTAAATGAAGCCTGCTCCTTTTTTTAAGCATCTCTTGAAAAATTAAAAGAATGAAACAATGGCATCATCAGAAATGCTGTCTGCAAGCATGAACTGGAATTTTCATCAACTTCCTTCGGCATATTGGGGCTGTAATCTGATTCTATGTAATTTCAGCTTTTCTCCTATGATCAGCATGCAAAGTAATTTTTTAGCCCTTGAGATTTTTAATTACAAGAGCTATTAAGAAAGCAACAACTACAACAAAAAAATTGATTTATTAGTGTTACTGTATGTGGTGGTTTGAATGAGCCTGTCTCCCATAGGCTTCAAGTATTCAGACATTTTGTCCCCAGCTAGTGGCACTGCTTTGGAGGTCTTAGAAGGTGTGGCCGTGCTGGAGGAAGTACATCATTGGGGACTGGCTTAGTGAGTTTAACAACAAGCCTTGCAGGCTCCAGTTTCATTCACATGGTGCTGGCTTTAGAGACATGAAGGATGCAAGAGTGAAGGGGTCATCAGTTCTTCCTCTGTGGTTTCATAGAGCCACCAAGGCCAGGCAGAGTGCAGCAGGGGTGTCCCTGAATAAAGAAGGCCCTGATAGGCCATTGCATGAAGCTGTGAATGTGAAGCCTGATTGTCATCAGAGACCCCAAGAAGACATTCAAGATGCCAGAGCTGTGATCTATTTGCCAAGGAGAGCTGCATACAGGGAGGATACCAGCCCAAGAAAGAGATGTATGTTGCATGCAATCCTGGAAGAGCTGAGCCATCTCAGCCCTTTGGAAGTAAAGTCCCAGAAATTGCACATGGAGCTACTGGACTTGGTGTTTGCCCTGCTGGTTTTTGGTCTTGTTTTGGTCCAGTATTTCTTTACTATGCCTCTATTCCTCCCTTTTGGAATGGGAATGTGTATTCAGTTCCACTGTATGTTGGGAGTATGTAATTTGCCTTTTGATTTTACAGGAGCCTACAGTTAAGAGATTGGCCTGTGTCTCAGAAGAGACTTTGGGCTGTAGACTTTTAAATAGAATTGAGACTAGTAAAGAATATGAGGACTTTCAAGGTTGGACTAAATGCATTTTGCATTTTATATGGTCATGAGCCTATGGGGGCCAGAGAGTGGAATGTGGTGGTTTGAATGAGCATGTCCCTCATAGCTTTCAAGTATGCAGACATTTTTGTCCCTAGTTGGTGGCACTGTTTTGGAAGGTCTTAGAAGGTGTGGCCATGCTGGAGGAAGTACGTCACTGGGGCAGACTTAGTGAGTTCAACAAGCCTTGCAGGCTCCAGTTGTCTCTCTCTTGACTTCTTGTGCTCCAGCCCCAGCCACCATGCCTCCTGCCAAAATGGACTCTAATCCCCTGGAACCATCAATCGTAAACTCAAATAAACTCTTCCTTTTATAAGTTCCCTTGGTCATGGTGGTTTTATCATAGCAACAGAAAAGTGACTAATACACTGTAACAACTTCAATCCCCCAATACTGATACCTTTGTGTGTATACTCACATAAATGTGTGTGTGTGTGGGGGGGGGTGTATGTTGTTAATGTGCTTCAGAGTACATTACAAAGCTTGTGGAAAAGAAAGATAATATGAGATAATACGAGATCTGGGGTCATTATAAATGGATTTGATTAGCAGAGTTGACAACAGATGGTCTATGCTTTTCCATATGTTCAGTCATCTGGTATCCTGCCAGTGTTTATGTACTGCGAACTTCCTTTACTTATTGTTAGTCAGCCAACAGAGTGTGTGCCTAAATGGTAGGCAAGTAGGTGCTTGAGGTATAGGCAATGAGAAAGGGCACATGATTTCTGACATCAGTGATAGGAACAGACATTGAGAAATGGCACCACTAATTGTAAAATGGCACGTAAGTGACAGCTGCAATGGAGAACCTGTGATGATAAAAGATGGAGGAGAGACCATCATGTGAATGGGTAACTTTTCTGGGGAAAAAAAAAATGAGCATAAAGAGAAGCTGAAGCACCTCATCTATGTCACCAGGGTATGAGGGGTGGGTCCAGACAAGAGACAGCACATTTATCACAGGGAATAGGGGAACAGAGCGACTGAGTGAAGGGACAGTGCAAAGATGTAAACAGCAGAAGGAAGGGGGTGAGGCTGGGAAGGAAAAGGCTTAGACCTCTTGAAAGGACTAGGATTTAGGAAGGAATGGCACACCCTCAAAGGTAATTTGAATAAGCTGAATAAGGTTTTTGTTTGGGGATCTTGAATAAAACATGTCCATTTGGCTAAAAAATAAAAGCGCAATCTTCTGAGAGCTTTTAATACACCCACCCTACGGTATTTGATATGCTGGCAAAGGTAATTTGAATTAGCATTTAAGAACAATCTTTAAGGCTTTCAATATTTATATTTTATGATAAGAGAACAGAGACTGACCAAGAGTTTATGTACACACATTCAAGGACAGAGTTTATTTTAATTGAAAATAAATTCACTGAGAGGAAAAATAAACAATAAACACACAATTTGTTAGTTCAGGATACAGTGACTTAAAGTAGTAACTTTGCTTTCTTTAGAATACTCTTGGAATCTTATTAACATGTCAGCAAAACACAGAATTTTGGGAAGGAATAGTAAGGAATTAGTAACTGGGTTTTTCCAGTCTGTAAGATCTGAGAAGATAGAGAGCTTGTTAGATGATTAGTGTAGTAAGATAAAATAAGTCATTTCAGGTTTGCACCACATCATGTTTTGAGATTGTGGTTGGGAATTTTAAGAAGTTTTTTAAAAAATTAAAAAAAATCTCCATAATTTAAGGATGAAGCAGTGGTTTAAATATTAAGACACAGAAATATGTTTTTATTCATATAGTAAATCCTTCCAGGGGAATTTTAAACCCATGCCAAGAGTGTATTTAGAAGTTTAATCTTTTTTTTTTTTTTTTGAGACAGGGTCTCCCTGTAGCTGTGGCTGTTCTAGAGCTCACTCTGTAGACCAGGCTGGCCTCGAACTCAGAGATCTGCGTGCCTCTGCCTCCCAAGTGCTAGGATTAAAGGCGTGCGCCACCACGCCCGACATTTATTTATTTCTGTATGTCTATCGGTGTACTGTCTGCATGCAAGTTTGTGCACCCATGTCGTGCAATCCCGCGGAGGTCAGAATAGGGTGTCGGATTCCCCTGGAACTGGAGTTTCAGACAGTTCTCGGCTGCCATGTGGGTGCTGGGGATCGAACCCGGGTCCTCTGTAAGAGCGGTCGGCGCTCTTAACTGCTAGGCCATCTCTCCAGCCCCTAGAAGTTTATTCTTATATATTTTTATAAATTGTTTCACATTTTCTGAATTTTATAATTTTCTTTCCGTAATAGATTTTCCTAATCAGAAAATAGTAATTTAGTAATCACAAATTGCCTTTTCTATTTCTCAGAAAGTCAATAGAATTAACTATTTCTCAGAAAGTCAATGGAACTAATTAGGTGCTTACATCTACTCCTTGGCATCATTAAAAGCATCAAAAACTATTAATCTAAAACTTCTCTGAACATCTCAAAAGTGGAAAGTGCTTAGATAGACCTTTCAGCTCCTTTACTTTTCATCTAGTGGTGCATGAATTTCCTGGGGATCATAGCTCAGTAGATAGCTTGTAATGTGGTGTTTTTTCTACAGAATCCACAGATTATTGGCCTCTTTCTATGAAGTGTTTCACAGGAAACCATTAGGGGATTCCTTCAACAGTGTACCATTAACTTTCAATTATTTTTTATAATTTTATTTATTATTTTTATTTTATGTGTATGAATGTATTGTCTGCATGCCTGTGAGTTTATCCATGTTGTGTGATACTGTTGGATTCAGACGGTATCTGATGCCCTTGGAACTGGAGTTACAGACAGTTGTTAGCTGCTGTAATCAAATCCAGGTCCTCTGCAAGAGCATCCATTGCTCTCAACCACTGAGCCATCTTTCCAAACTTTTTATACCAATATTAGACACAGTACACTTTGATGTCATATAGAAAACACTGTGTGAAATTTGATCTTGGAGATAATTAAGTATTTGGAATAATAAATCAATGGATTGCGTTGAGCTGAGAAAAGTTTCTACTAGTAAAAGCTTTGAATATGTGACATAAACATGTGATAGAGAACATACACTGAATGTGAGTACCATGTTTGGAAGTTTAAAATCATTTCATACCATACTATTGTGAATGAAAATTTTTGTGAAGTAACATAAAAAGAGAACAATAAAAACTTAGTCAGTGTAGAGCTTTTTACTTTATTTTGTTTTGTTTTAGCTTGTTTGCTGTTGAGACAGGGTCTCCTGATAGCCCCAGCTTCCTTGAAACTTACTATGTAGACTAGGCTGGCCTACCTCTCACAGAGATCCTCCTACCTCTGCCTCCCAAGTGGTACTGTGCATGGTGTTGTTTGAGTGTTTTAAATTAAAATGGATTTTCTTCTAGCTATAGATACACAATTCCCTCCTTTTTCTATATAAATCAAGAATGCATGTTCTGCTGTCTCTCATATAGGAAGTGACATGCAGACTAAACATCTCTATCATATTGGGTAGGAGAATGTATGGACATTTTTCAGTATAAAATCACATGTTGAGAGCTGGGTCTTTTGAAGGCATATTTATTGTTCCACAAAATAAAAAGTGACCACTTACATGAAAAACGTTGAAGTTGTATGGACCTAGCATAATATCTGATATCTAATGTATGTATTAATATTGAGATTATGATTTCATGAATTATTTTGTAAAGTACATGTACAGTATATTTTACATTGATTTTCTATTTACATGTATATAGAACATTTTAAGCTTAAAAAGTAGTCTTTCAATTTATAATAATAGTGTCAGTTTATATAGAGAGACTGGGGATGAAGAGACCAACAATGGATGATAATTAGTGATGTCAAAAGAGAGCCCTGAGCAGCATAGAATGCGTCCATGTATGATGTCACTCCAAATGTAGAAGGCTGTGACCTCTAATCTTTGCCCATTAATCCCAGTAAATCTTCTGATCTATCTCTCAGCCTTCTGGACTCCAGCTACTCAGTAGTAAGAGAAGTTAAAATGGGATAACTTCTTAAGCTCTCCTTATGTTTAGGAGTCTGCAAATACAATGAGCAGAAAACAATGTAGTCTTATTTTCATATGAGGGAGTATGAGAAATACAAATAAAATTTGAGTACTAAATATCCATATTAAGATAATATTAGAAACAAATTAAGGGTAGAAAGATTTATTTTGGCTTCCCATTTAGGTTTCAGGCCACTGTCACTTAGCTTTGTGCTTTGAGACAGATGACTCAGAGCATTGTGATAGGTGGGTGTGGTGGAAGAAGGCTCTGCACATCACAGTGAACAGGAAGTAGAGTGAGACACCAGGTATAACCACCAGTGGTCCACCCCCAGTAATTTGCTTCCTCCAGCTAGACCCTTACTTCCTTAAGCTTCCATCAGTACCTAAAATAGTACCACTGGTGAGCAACCACATCTTCACCATAGGAGTGTGTGAGGATCCCTAGATTCAAAGCGTAAAATGCATGTAGATATGCACACTAAACACTTTCTAGATGGCTCTACGCTTTTCATACAACCTTATAAAATTAGCTATAAAATGTTTGCCAATTTGAATTATATGTGGAAAAAATTTTTAAATAATCTTTTGACAGTACTCAAGTCAAACCACAACACAGCATTTGAATGCTAAGCTGGAAAGTCAGGGATGGTGAACTAGTAGCCACTCAAGATAATTTACTTGTCAAGGCCTCAGACCAGATTCTATCCAAGGTGGTGATTCTTTACCTTCCATAGCCCAGGATCTCCTGGAGAACTTGCCAGTACACAGTGCTGGATCTACCACCAGAGAATCTAACAATTTACAAATGAAATAATTTTCTAAGTTATTCAAATGCTGGCCCACAGACCCACACTTTGAGAGCCACTGAATTAAAGTTTCCTTCATCTTTAAAGAAACTATGAAGAATTTGTTAAACCAAGAGGGAAAAAAATGCATTGGTATACAAGTAAAATTTCATGTTATTTTAATAAAGAAATGGTTTTTAAAATTCTAGAAGAGAACTAAGAATCACTTTATAATGTAGCTCGAGGTATTTACATAAATGAACTTTGTTTGAATTAATAAAATCTTTAAACTTTAATTTGAATTTCTGAGATAGTTAAAATAATGCATAATTCTTTTTTTAAATAATTTTTTAAATTTTTATTTATTTTTGTATGTGTATGAATGTACTGTCTGCATGTAGGTTTGTGCACCTGTGTCATGCTATGCCGTGGAGGTCAGAAGAGGGTCTCAGACTCCCCTGGAACTGGAGTTCTCCTGGAATTGGAGTTACAGATGGTTCTTAACAGCCATGTGGGTGCTGGGGATCAAACCCGGGTCCTCTGCAAGAGCAGTCAGTGCTCTTAACCGCTAGGCTATCTCTCCAGCCCAGTAATGTATAATTCTATGTCCTCTAAAATATATAAATACATTAGGAAAGATTGGGTGTGTGGTATGACCATAATTGATTTAAAGTGTAAATAGAATCAAAGTAGTTTAAAATATTTAGGCAATTTATTTAATATTTTAATATAATATTGAAAAATATGCTAATTTTGCCTTTGCCTCTGTAAAATATCTTTGGGGGAAATATATTTAGGAAAGCCTTTCTTTTAATGGCTTATCACATTAAATTTTTGCTAAACTTATTTTTCTGTTCAGAAAAAAATCATTTTAGTCATGGGATGCTTAACTTTCACTGAATACTTATTAACTGAGTGCAAACATTTCCTGGTAATGTGGGGAGACTATTTTTAATCCCAATGAGCAGTTTTACTTTTAAAGGAATGATGTCTAAGGAAGGACTAATAAAGTGAATACTTTCATCTTGTTACTAATGTTAAATCCCACCCTTTACCATCATTTTGGGGTCATTATTCTATGGCAAGTGATAGGGAGAATCTACAGCTTAATTTATTCTGTGTTTAAAGACACAGTAACTTTCTTTTTTGTGCTTGAAAGCCCTTCAATCATAGTGGGACATTTAATGCATTCTTGTAAATATGCTTGGTAGTTGAAAATCAAAGTTTTTAATCATAATGAAATTATTGGTTAACTGATCTTATCATTTAATAATTGGGTCTTACTAAACTCAGTCTCTTGAAGCTGAATTTGGAAGGGGAAATATTAGTGTAATGATGACCTTAGACACATTAAGATAAATGGCATAATAGATTTAATACTCAGCATGGCAGAAAAATCTGTTTTATGGAAGGAAAAATGGCCAATTTTACACTCAAGAAATAGATTCTCTTTTTTTTCCTTTTATTAATTGAATTTTTGAGAATTGCATGCAATATATTTTTATCATATTTAGATCCCTTCTATTATCTGTGCCCTCCCTGACCTTAGTATATTCTTTATGCTCAGTCCCCTTCCATCATGGGAAAAATAATGAAGGTGTGAAGGGGAGACAGGGAAACTTGATGGTGTTCTGATGACTGACTACATTCAGGGATATTGCATTTTTTCCCTCTTTTCTTTGTGGTCACCTTTTGAAAATGACAAGTATTTCATCGTTTCTTTTTGATCAATAAGAGATTAACTATTTGGATTTCTTCTAGATCAATTTAATATCACCTAAGACTGCTTTTTAAAACTACTAAGAAGCTCCACTTATGTAAGACAGCAGCCCTTATTGAAAATAGCCACTTAACAGACTTTCAAGAGCTGCTGTCAGAAAACCTATCTCAAATTGGTGTAAGCATGAAAATTATATTTTCTCATAACAGAAAATCCCAAGGTGTCGTTATTCAATGTCTTTGAGTCACGTGTGACTGCATTCCACACATTGTTCTTCCCTTCTTGGCTCAGCTCCAGGACTTGTCTCCTGCCTGCAGGCCGACAGTCTCTAGGCTTCACTGTCACAAGAAGTGGGAAGGGAAAACCACAGGAGATCACCTGTGGAAAATGAGCCGACTCACACGCAGAGAGCCTGGGAGATAATAACTCTGTCTATTTTCTGTCAGTGAGGTCTATCTATATATTGAAGGCTACTGTGCTTTGGGCAAGGAAGTGGGGGGCAAGTGGAAGGGAGGGGTGAGCTACCTTGGCTCTAACCAGGGGGCTGCAGAGCTCCTGTTTGTGCAACAGGTAACTAGAGGTGCAACATTTTGCTCAAGCCTCAAGGGAAAGGGTCATCCGGTCCTGGTACTTTGCAGAGATAGGGCAGTGACGCAAGAATCATTGTAATGTCCCAAATCTTCCTGCTACAGATAACTCACAGAGGCAACTGAATGCCCACAGAGATATCAGATAACTGGAGATCTTCTGGGACAGGTCTTACAAGTTCTTGCTTCAAGCCACACACAAAGTTTCATTCTTACACCAAGGGGACCAGTTTCAGTTATCCCAAGAATGAGGGCTTAAAGAGTATGACTAAAGAATGCTTGGTTGGCATTATACTCCCCACCCATTTCTCTGTTTTCATTTGGTTAGCTTCACCTTTGGGCTCCCCAAGGCCTGTCCAACAGCTCCTGATTCACCCCACTTGGAGACACAATGGCTGCAAGAACACATACCTCATACACATGCTTCAGTTTCAAGGTGCTGTACCCTTGCAAAGTGTGTGAATAGAAGTTCCCCCCAAAACCCTACATCTTCAAACTGGACTTTCTTCTGCAAGGCTGGTCAACTGATTAAAACTTCAATGATTGTGGAGAGTTTAAAATGTTGCAGGTTCAGAGTCCAATCATCTTAGGCCTTCTTTAGCTCCCTAAATAGCTAGTCCTTGCCCATCTCTTTTTGTAACCTAACATCCCTGACTAATAGATAAAAACAACAACAACAAACAATGAAAAACACTTGTTTTGAATGTATCTTAGCAGATCACTAGGTCCCAACAATCAAAAAGCTGAGAATGTCATCAGATAGCACCTGAGACCTATAATAGAATGCTCCCTGCCCACCTTTCCATGACTATAAAAACACCATCAAACTGCTTCTACAGTGGAACATGGTATTTGGGGAAACCAAAACCTGTGTTCCCTGGCCGTGGTCACTCATATTTGGCTCCAAACTAAACCATTCTTTTATTCTTTTGAGGTGAGAGATGTTCATTTCAGTGATAAGGGTCACCTTGACTAAAGTACTGAATGTTCCCCAGGGTTCCCTTCTCTGATTTAGAAGGTAACAAGATTTAGAAGACAGAGTAGTGCTCCTGACACTGTTATCTTGGAGTGTGGACATAGGTCAAGCCAAATTCCAGTCTCTACTTCAGCTTGCTGACTAAGGGCAACTGACTGACCTGCAAGGAATTTTCCAGGATCCCTTGCTTCACATTCTTCGAATCCAGCCAGGAGTGAGTGGCATCACACAGCGAGGCTGAGAACACAAGAAGAGAACAACATGAGTGCCAGTGCCCAACAAACTTCGTTTCCACCTGCCCCATTCTCAGCAAGGTCTTAATGACTTCTCTTTTTTCTGACTGACCTATGACCAGAGCCAGAAAAAAGCCAGAGAGACTCTGATTAGCATTCTTAGAGTGTGTCACATCAAATCTGCAGTAAATCCTCGTTTAGAAAAACTCTGTTTCTCCAAAGCAGTTGTAACTAAGAAACAGGGTAAGCACTTTGTGATAAGCCCCACTAGTCTGTTTACCCTAATTAGCCAATTTAGGCTTAACATTAGGGGGTGGAGCCAGTGGCTCTCTGATAGACCTGACCTCAACACCCTGCTGAATCACTGATACCTCATCACACCCCAGGTCTGAGAATTTGGAAGTTATTTGTTATCAGGTAGAAACAGAATCTGTTCCTGGAAACTAGAAAACATTGGGTGCTAAGGCAGTCTTCTTTTTAACTAAAATTTCTTCTAAATATATGATATGAGCTTAAATTCAGTAACCTATTTTTCTTCAAGTATAATGCAAGAAGCTCATCTTCTGAGTCATTCATATGAGGCTGGGTAATAGGCTTGTCTATAAACTACTCCGCCAAGTCAAATGCTCACAGACCATGTCTTCCTTCAAGATACCAATTTATAAACTGCTGCTAATAGGTTAGAACTTCTTGAAACCTTCTGGAAGCTACAAGTGCCATTAGCTAAGGAGGATCAGTGACAGATCCGTTACTTTTCTTGTTCTTGACCACATAGACTCACCTCATCTGCTGTCAGAAAGACACTGCTGGGCAGAGAGAGAAGGGGAGGAGCTCCAAGGACACCAGTTCAGAAAGGTGTAAGGTTAGGATTAAGTGTCTTGACATCTGTCAGAAGCACCTAGCAAACTACGTGAAGCTTTCCCCTGACTGAAATAATGGAAGCAGCCCACTGTCAGTTGTTTCAGTACCTTTCTCAGCCATCTGGATTTTCACTGGAGACCCTTATCTCCTCTTTTTAATAAGTAAGAACCCTAAATCCCAGCCATGTGGAATAGGAATAATGACTGAAATGTAGTACTGTAAGATATCACTGAAAAATAGGGCAAAATGGAAAGAACAGGACAAGTTGATGTTCAATTTCAAATGCATAGCAGCTTTATTAAGATGTAATCCACACATTGCATAATCTACCCACCTGTTCATTTTCCTACAGTAATTTTTCTTTGTATTTAATTCTCATTAAATGTTTGCTCAATTATATCCTTAATTTACTTTGCATGGCTAAATGGTCTTAAGGAGAGAGACTCATGTTACTGTTTTTCAAGGTTGAGTTGACTGCTATGAAATAGACTAGTGACCAAGGTTATTTATGAGAGGAAGAGGAGTGCTCAACACTGAATACTGTATTTTTTTAAATTTTTTATTTATTTCTGTATGTGTATGAATGTACTGTCTGCATGCAAGTCTGTGCACCCGTGTCGTGCAATGCCGCGGAGGTCAGAAGAGGGTCTCGGATTCCCCTGCAACTGGAGTTCTCCTGGAATTGGAGTTTCAGATGGTTCTTGGCCGCCATATGGGTGCTGGGGATCGAACCCGGGTCCTCTGTAAGAGCGGTCAGCACTCTTAACCGCTAGGCCATCTCTCCAGCCCTGAATACTGTATTTTTAAAGCTATTTTCAAGAGGTTTCACTGATGATTTAGACATAAAATAATCTCATCTCACCTTTCATACTCTTAGATAACCTCACTATTTCTTTCCATTTGGATTTTGGGGAAGTTACTATGTGCTTAGGCATGACAGTCAAGGTTGCAAGCTGAGTACTGTGAACCTACTTCAAGTAGTGAATGCACTCACCCTGGGTTCCAGCCTCAAGGAAACTTTTAAATTAATCTTTAATGAGAGCCTTGTTTTGACCAGTTAGTTACTACAAGATTGCATTAGGTTGATAAGGTTGTTATAGCAAAGTACCATAGGCTGGGTGGTATAAACAGAAAATTATATCCTCTATAGTTTGGAAGTGATAAATAAGGTAAAGGTTGTGGGCGAGCTTGTTCCTCTTGAAGGCCATGAGAAGAGCTCTGCTTCTGGCCTCTCTCCTCAGGTGGTTGCCTTTCTCCTGTGTCTTCCTATGATCATCCTTCCATAGCTGTGCCATGGCCTAACCTCTTTTTGTTTTTTTATGTGTGTGTGAGTGCACTGCCTACATGTAGGTTGGTGCACCCGTGTCGTACAATGCCTCAGGCGTCAGAAGAGGGAGTCGGATTACCCTGGAACTGGAGTTAAAGACGATTCTTAGCCGCCATGTAGGTGCTGGGAATGGAACCCAGGTCTTCTGCAAGAGCAGTCAGCACTCTTAACCACTGAGCCATCTCTCCAGCCCCGGCCTAACCTCTTTTTAAAATTACACCATAATATTGACTTAGGGCCCATTCTATGAGTTTATCATGATTTAATTACTTCAAAAGACAGTCTCCTATCTCTATTAAAATTACATTCATAGGTATTGGGGATGAATATACAATATGAATAAAGAGCTGAAGAGGCACAATTCAGCCCCTTACAAGACTGATTTGGCAGAATATTAATCATTTTTAGCTATTGCAATCAACTAACTTAGTCAAATGAATTTTAAATATCCTACAAGTAAGCATTTAAGATAATTTTGCCTCCTTAATCACCAGACTATCATAGATGTCTGAGAAATGGAGAGCTAATCAGAACTTCAGAATTACGAGAGATGACCTATCTTGACAGCTGGAACTGTTCACGTGTGTTGTTTAACCTCAGGCATTATGTCTAGTCAGACTCAGCTCACTGGAACTAATTCTGAGCGTGTCAGTGTAGATAATGCATAGTTGTAGGGAATTTCCCATGGACTTTCTTTGTTGTCATATTAGAATCTGCTGCAAAAAAATAATGTTTTATTTAACTTTTTTTCTTTCAAGAGATTTTTGTTTTGTTTTTATTTGAAATGGTATTGCTATAATTTCCGGGCTGAGTTCAAAGTCCTGAGTGTGGAGTGTTCTTTGGGCACATAGAAAAATAAGAAGTCCATCTACAAAGAGACCTGGTATCATGGCTAGAGAATTTGACTTGAATTTAGAACACTTTAATATTTTTATTTTCAATTCATAAACATGACTAGGATACAAATGTCCTCATTGAGTGAAACAAAATCATGGGAAAATAAGATATCAGAATGCAATCAGCAAAGGACAGTCTGGTCTCACAGGGAATGGGGTCTTGACAGGGGGTTGCAAAAGGTCCCCAACTGAGAAGTACAATGTGAGAGGCAGAATGTTTCCATAACTGTGAGCTTCTACAGAATCCTTACAGTGAAATTATGGTAAACAGGCACTCCTGTCTTGCCCTAGTAGAGGGGTGCCTTGGCACACGGGCTTTTCAGTGCTAAAAGCAGCCAAGTTTCAAACAAACCATAAAAGCTGGCCACTTTAAGCACAAAACACCAGTGGTTATTGTAAATTAAAAAGCGTAGTTGGGAATGATGTCACCTTCAAATGTTAGCAGGCAATTGGTAGCATCGTCCAAATAATCACCATGGTAAACTTTAATAAGGGAAGGGGTATGGGGCATCTTCGTAGGTCAAGTCAACAAAGTCCCTAGGAAGGAAGAGACTCAAAGCAAACACAAGGTGCAGAGCTTGGTAAGTTGGGAGAGGAGTGAGACTAACCACTGTCAGTACTTTCAGCCTGAGGGCCAGAACTGAAATGAGACCTGAGACCAACCTGACACAGCTTCTTCTGTCCCTCCCATATGGATCATCCTCAAAACCCTACTGTGAGTTTGTAGCTCAATTACTAGCTTCCATGACTAAAAAACATTATTGACAAAATAAAGGAAGATAACAATGAAGACAGTCCTTAGCTTCACATAGCCCTAAAAATAAATTCACGGAAAAGATATTGTCAATGCATTATTTTAGTTTATAAAAACCAGTCTTAGATATTTTCTTCAGCACACAAAATTTAAAAGTGGAGAACATATGTGTATTATTTTTCTCACTGCTGTGACTAAATACTTGACAAGAAGCAACTTCGGGGAGGTAGGAGTTATGTCTTACAGGTTGAAGAGATGAG
The DNA here is from genome assembly GCA_009823505.1 of Rhizomys pruinosus. Lineage (NCBI taxonomy): Eukaryota > Metazoa > Chordata > Mammalia > Rodentia > Spalacidae > Rhizomys > Rhizomys pruinosus. Next base: position 779,507 of record VZQC01010960.1, on the reverse strand, counting down.
AGATACAGCTTATGACGACAAAGTCATGGTGGTAGGTGACTCCATGGTTGTAGAAATGTGTGTTTGTGTGTTTGTGTGTGTGTGTGTGTGTGAGAGAGAGAGAGAGAGAGAGAGAGAGAGAAAGAGAAAGGGAGAGAGGCAGAGAGAGAGAGATTTACAAAGAATCTTGAAATTTTCAGGATTATATAGAATTTGATGGTGATGTCTCAGAGTTATAAACTGTAATTGTTCTGTAATTGTTAATCAACATGACAGATCTGAGAGTTAGGTCTCTGTACAGGCTTCTGAGAGGCTGAGGTGAGAAGATCCATCCGATGTGAGTGGTGCTATTCCTTGGCAGGGATCTAGTACTGTACAAAGCAGAGACAGGCAGCTGAACATGCTGTGTGTTCCCTAATTGTGGATACAATGTGACCTGCTGTTTCAGATGCCTGCTTCCCTATTTCCCTGCCACGATGGACTGTACCTGACATTGTACACTGAAATAAGCACTGTTCCTTAATGCTTCTGCGAGAGTATTTGATCACAACAACAGGAAATGAAGCTAGAACAATAAGCATATTAGTTACCATGCATGAAACATAATCTCCTGCCAGGTTATGCTCTATGTGTGAGCAAAGATCCAAATGAACCTAAATGGATATTGGTTGCCTTAAATATGACAATCCAGTCAAAGTCAATCTCCTCTTCCTTTACACTATGTGCATTCTGTGCATGGGTGTGGGTGTGGGTGTGGGTGTGAGTGTGAGTGTGTGTGTGTGTGAGAGAGAGAGAGAGAGAGAGAGAGAGAGAGAGAGAGAGAGAGAGAGAGAAATCATGTGCACGCACATGGCGGGAGAGTGAGAGAAAGAGAGACTCATGTAGTCCAAAGAGCCTTGAACTTATTAAGTAGTTGGCACTGGCCTTGAACCCTTACCATCTTGTCTTTATTTCTAGAGTGCTAGGTTTCTTAGTTGGTTTTTACAGCTTTTCCTCACATTCCCTACTTCTCCTGTGTCTTTTCTTTCTTCTCCATCGCATAAAATCCTGGGGTGTGTGCTGGATAGCTTTAGTGTCAACTTGACACACCTGGGTTGAGGGAACCTCAATTGGGGAATTAGCTCCATTGGATTGGCCTGTGGCCACATCTGTGGAGTATTGTCTTAATTGTCGAGCCGCGTGGGAGGGCCCAGCCCACAATGAGTGGTGCCACCCTGGGCAGGTTGTTGTGTACCATAGAAGAAGGCAGGCTGGGCATGAGCCAGAAGAGCAAGCCAATGAACAGCATTCCTCCATGGCCTATGCTTCAGCTCCTGCCTCCAGGTTCCTGCCCTGAGTTTCTGCCTTGGGCTCCCTGAGTGATGAACTGAGACCCAGGAGATGTAAGCTGAATAAACCCTTTCCTCCCCAAGTTGGTATCAGTCAGAGTGTTGTCACTACAACAGGGTGTAAGACTTATTATTATTAGATGTTATATGAAGTTGTTTCTCATTTGTAAAGAGCTTCTATATAGATCTATCATATCTGAAGCACAATGCATGTTATGAGACATGACTAAAATAACCTCCGTTTTAAAGATATTTTCAATCTAACCTTAGCATTTGAATAAATAATTACAGATATGACAGAAAAATAATTGGTTGTCAGGGATATAATTTACATGTAGAGAGGCCTTGAATTGATGTTCCACCTCAGAGGATTTATAGGGCACGTTAGACATGAAACATATTGAGATTTGTTATCATTATTGCAACTCAATCCTGTTGTTGCCCTGTGGTTTTGTGGCATCACAGCAGACATGGTTGAGTTAACTATAAATTATTGTTTTTAATACCTACATTTAGGTAGGTTAGAAGCTCATTTGCCAGTTAGTTTCAACTGTTGCACTTAGAAAAAAACGCAGCCTTCAAGTTTCCTTCTCTCTGGTCTCCCAACATCTTAAGTTCCTTTTCTCTGTGTCCCAAGAATGCAGCGCAAGCACAACTGTCAAGCTCTCCTGCTCTCTCAGCCCTATTTGTATATTGGTATCTTCTGTATTATTTACGAGTAAAACATACCTTCAGATTTCTAAAATCTTATGCAAGCTTTCTTATTAAATATTAGAGTGACAACTGCATTAGTGCACTCCTTGATTCCTTGGGAGCAAAGGGCACTTGCAGCATAATACTTAAAGTTTTGTATAAATTCAAGAATATATCAATAACTCCTGACTCAACAAATTTACAGGCAGGACTCTTACATTAATAAAAGAGATTGCATTTCCAAAACATTCCAGTGTTTAAAAGAGTCTTAGAATAACTACAACCCAGAGTAAACAGAGCTCAAGTAGTACTAGTTCTATCACTGTACTTCATACAGGAAAAGACCTCAAAAGAAACCCAACTCTAACTAATTATGAAGATATGACTTTGACAGGGTGGCTTCTTTGCAGAAAAAAATATTTCAATAACTGGGCTACAAAAATAGTTTCTTAGTATTTGATAAGGTAATTAGAAAGAAAAATCTTTGAGTACCAAAGATTTTAGGGAAACCAATCTTCCTCTAACACCACAGAGTGTGGTGGTTTGAATGAGTGTCCCCCATAGGCTGTAAGTATTCAGACATTTGTCTCCAGTTGGTGGCGCTGTTTTTGGAGGTCTTAGAGGTGTGGCCGTGCTGAAGGAAGTATGTCACTGGGGGCAGGCTTAGTGAGTTTTAACAAGCCTCGTGGTCTACAGTTGCTTCCTCTCTGCTTCCTGTGCTCTTTGCAAGATCTGACCCTCGGTTTGCTGCTCCAGATCCAACCGCCACGCCTCCCGCCACAATGGACTCTAATTCCCTGGAACCGCCAATCGGAAGCTCAAATAAACTCTTCCTTTTATAAGTTCCTTGGTCATGGTGCTTTATCACAGCAACAGAAAAGTGACTAATACACACTCTAACCAATAACTCTGCATAGTGGCAAAACAAGTCACTGAATGTGTTATCTAAAATTTGACCTTTGTTAGATTGATTTCATAGGGAGGCTCATTCTAGTCAGTTCCCAAACTGCAATTTTTACTAGAAATCCAAAAAGCAACAGATTTTTGATGTCTATTTTTTTATGAATTTTTATTTTCCATACACAACAATGAAACAATGTTTAGGGTACCTTATTTAAAATTTATTAGAATGTTTACTGTGAGTAGTACTATGTTCATTTTGTTATAGAATGATGAATTAATACCCTGTTTTTCTTCTTTTCTGGTGATCCTAGAGCAATACCAAGATTTTCAAGATGGTGAGATAATTTTACAGGTAAAACACTTTGTGTAAATATCGGTCACATTCATGTTGGGTATAATTTTTAGAACCAGCAGATCTATAAATTTGAAATCCCTCAGAAGTCCGTTGCATGATCGGAAAATCTTACAGTCAAGATGCCCATCGAATTACTTCAATTTTTTAATTTTACTTCAGTAACTTAAGTATTAAAAACCTTACCATCCAGAAACACAGATCATTCGAGTTTTGAACACTTATTTCTCCTTTGATATGTCTGCTGTCACTTGGGCTCAAATATGCCTTTTGTATATCTTCATTCATGAATTCATCATTTACTATATACTAATCAAATATATAATCGCAACCATGTGTCCCTGGGAGAGGAAGGTGAAATGGCAATCAGTAAACCTACTTAGTGCTCTTGGATTTTGAAGTTGATAAGAAGCTACTTGTGTGTGTACTGGCTTCAGACATTTGGAGATAATTACCATTCTCTGAAGTGTTTAAATATTTCCTCATTAACTGCACACTCAGAGTCTCTTCATTTCAAATAGTTTCCCAATTCTCCACTGACTACATTATTCCCCATGGCTTATCCATCCATATTCCTCTCTGATATGTGTGCAGAACAACCCCCTTTCAGGGTATAGTCCATCCAGCACATTCCCATCCATTGTCATTTACCTAGAAAGCTTATTTAAGCTTTGTTATATGTTACACAGTTATAAAGCTGACCATGTTTTAGAGTATTTTGCTAGGACAAATACCCTAGAGACACAAGTTAGAAAGAGGATATCACACTTCAGTTGTCTCTGGGTCTGTGGTAAGGCTCCTACCATGACATGCCTCCTAAGTCAACATCCCTTCCCAACGGTGCCTCTGTGAACGAAGTCACATTCACATGATCTAATTGGCCCACAAAGCCTTATCACCTGACAAACAATCTTTTAACACACAGCCTTTGGGAGAATTTCAACTTCAGATCGTAACACCATAATTCCTGAATTGAGAAGTTCACGTTCTAACAGAAGTTTCAGAATGAATGAACAAGACAATTGCTTCCCTAACTGTGGTAAAATAGATCCATTTTTAGCCAGTGCTCTGCAAGTAAGGAAAAGGATCTTCATGGGTTTGCAACTTCACTTTGTGTCTTAAGTTAAAGAGTTGTAGCCCCAGACATAGGCTCAAATACAGCAATTTTATTGTGCAAAGCAAATAGTCTGTAACTGAAAACCTATGAGAAATAGTGCAAGTAGCAGAATAATCAGTTTTTAAAAATAGGTGAAATGGAGTGATTGCAGCATAAACCTGTATAAGATTGAGGTAAGCTTTAGCACACATAGATTTCTAATCACTGTTAGTTCAAAAGTTAAAGAAAATATGCAAATATGTATGATATAAGCACACAGACTTACATGTTGTCATCATTATCATTTCCTTTTCCTCCTGAGAAGTGATAGCCTCTGGCCTTATAACACAGTGCTTATAACACAATATAACACAATGATATCTAGGATATAAACATTTCTTCTCTGCCCTTTTACTCTCTGAACTGGGGACAATTGCTTTGCTTTCTTATGCTCTGTTAGATTGTTATGGGAATAGCTCATATTTGTACTATAAATGGAATTAACCAAGAGAGCTTTGCTTTCTTGTGCTCTGTTAGATTGTTTTGCGAATAGCTCATATTTGTGCTACAAATGGAATTAACCATCAAGATAGCTTTGATCGTTTGCTCACTCATACACCCACTGTCATAATTTCACATATTCGTTAAATTTTTGGAATAATTTAAGTGCTCGCCTTTGAGCTTAGTTAACTTCTGTGGAATGTATGAATGAATGGCTGAGAGCCTGGTGAACCAATCTCCTCTCTTCATGGAGTCCACAATTCTTTGCTTATTAGGCAGAAGGATGATCAGGTGTGATCATAGCTGGACAAAACTATGTGTGATAGAGAGATAATGAAAGCAGTATGGGAGGTGTTAGTGCAGTGGATGGAATCCTGTCTCGATGCTGGCCTCTCTCATGGTTAGCAGGTGCCATGACATTATTCTAGCAAAGTCTGGGCCCTGGAGTGATATTTGATGAATTCTATTTTTCCTTTGAGTCTATCTCAAGCCCACGGGTCAGGAAATAGAGACCTAAAAATGCTGGTGCCCAGCTTGCTTTCTCCTTTTCCTTCAGTCCCAGACCCTAGCTTCTACCAACCAAAATGCCACAAGTGTCATCAGATACTGAGGGCTGGAGCAGAGGTTTCCCCACTTTGCTTTAACCTGGTATTTCCACCAATATATTTTAAAAATATGTTCATGGATGTATGACCATCTGTATTCTGTTAGTAGAGAAACATCTTAAAATTGCCACCTCATTGTAACATGGAACTGGGGTAACCTAAATCTGTGTTCACAGGTCATGTTCATCCATATTTGCCTCCAGAATAAAATATCTCTTATCCTCCTTAATATGAGAGCTATGTTTTGGAAGTGATTCTTCCTTTTAATTGCAGAATTGACCTCTTGATGTATTTGAAGTATTCAGGACTATTCTTCATCATTATATTAGTCTATAAGGGCTGCCATAAGAAAATGGTATATAGTAAGTGGCTTAAATAACAATATATATTTCTTCATAGTTCTTGAAGGTAGAAGTCCAAGATCAAAGTGGAAGGAGAGTTTGTCTCTTATGAGCTTGGACTGTGTCTTTGGCTTGCGGTAGGCTGCCCTCTCAATGCCTAATCAGTTCCTCCTTCTGTCTACCCTCAATCCTGCAATTCTTATAAAAATACAAATGTCGATGCTTAGTTTGCTTTGCAACTAGGGACTTGGTACTACCATCCACAAATGAGGGACACCATATGTCATTTGTCGTTTGTTTTTTTCTGGGACTGTGTTACTTCACTTAGCATAAGGTCTTCTAGTTCCATCCATTTACCTGCAAATTTCCGGATGTCCTCTTTCTTTACTGCTGCATAGAACTCCATTCTGTAGATGTACCACATTTTCTGTATCCACTTGTTGGTTGAGGGACATTTGGGTTGCTTCCAGCTTTTTGCTGTTGTGAAGAGACCTGCAATAAACATAAATATGTATGTATCTCTGTGATAAGATGTGATAAGATAAGACCTGTGGGTATATATCCAGGAGTGGTATGACTGGGTCAGGCGAACAGGGGTGGTGTGGGAGGCAAGGAAAGGGGAATGTGTCTAAATTGGACTGAGAAATGATGTATGAAATACACAAAACATCAAAAAAATATTGTATAATAAAAAAATACAAATGTTGAGCCGAGCATTTTGGCACCTGCCTTTAAGCCCAGCACTTGGGAGGCAGAGGCAGGCAGATCTTTGTGAGTTCGATGCTACCCTGGTCTACATAGTGAGTTCCAGGACAGCTGGGGCTAAAAGAAGACCCTGTCTCAAAAAGACCAAAAAAAAAAAAAAAATACAAAGGTTGAATTACGGTCTCATGCTAAGGGCATTTTAACCTAGTGCTTCTTTATCTCCAAATGCATTTACATTCTGAGGTACTACTGAGGAGTGAACTTCAGGTTATAATTTAGAATGGAATGATTCAGCCCATAACATTGTCACACATGATATTCAAAATAGAAGGTAAACACACAAGATAATGCCTGAATCACAGATGTCTCTACATCATGTAAATGAGGCTCTTCTCCCATGGCAATGTATGTCTGTAAGAGATACCGTACTTATTAGGGCCACATGGGCCAAACAGGCATCCCTCCTAACAAGGACATGACTAGGAGTGTAGAAGCATGCACCATTACCAGTTACAACCCACCTCATCCCTTACCTCCATACACTTCTGAACCATAATCCTTTCTAGACAACATTCCCAGAATGCAGGTTGGTTGCCCATAACTTCAATACTTCCAAAAAATATTAGTGGCCAATTAGAACATGTTAGATGATGAACATTCCCCTGGAGATAAGGCTGTCTCAATAGGCCATGTGTCCCACAACCTGTGCTGGCTGCCTACCTATTTGATTAGTCATTCTGAAAGGCAAGTTTCTATTTAGTCTTTTGTTTTAATATTCTATGATGGATCCTGCTTATGAAAGTGAAGGCAAATTAGGAACAGTCATCTGTTAAGTTTTTAATTTTTCATTCTTATTAACATCAAATGAGCTAAAGTAATGCAAATAAAGGTTATTTGTTAAACTATTAAGTGACACATACACACACACACACACACACACACACACACACACACACAGGCAAATCATTCCTCTGTAGTCCTCTAGGCCTTCTGGAGATGCTCTAGTCACCTGTCCTTGAGTTAAGGACCTGCACTTTCTCTAGTCTCCCTTAGATTTTGCTATAAATCTTCCCACTTGGAAAATCTGTGGCATGTACTTCTATGGGATGACAGTAGAGATCTGGAGAAACACTGTCAGAGAAACCACTGAGCTATTAAAAGTACTTATGATTGCTTGTGTTTTAGTCATCCAGAATAGGTATGGCAAATGAGAAATTTGTGTCAAAAGGAATAACATGCCTTAAGCAGTTAGTGCTTCAGACTAAAGGCATGAATAATGCAACAAATCAGACGTGCAGTCATTTGTCTTTAAAGAGAGGGCGCTTTGCAAGAGAGCTTCATAGTCATGTGGGGGACTTGAAAAGAGGTCATGTGGACTTCAAGGCTTCAAGGGAAAGGAAGGAGAGGGTCCACTGGTGTCTCCTTATGCCAGAACTTTAGAGTGGGGCTGAGAGATGAGTTGAAGACTTATAAGCATGGGAACAGAAGCAGGTGTTTGTAGGGAATTCACAGCACCAAACGGGGTGACCAGGATTGAGCTCTGAGGATGGATGCGGTTCTTTAACATTCACTGCTAAACACAGAGCAGAAAACTTTTGCTTTGCTCTCTTTACTGCCTTTACCCAATTCTCACAGTATTTTACTGCCTGGTACTCAATATCTAACACATGAGATTATTAATATCTTCACCCCAAATTTTTTTGTAATTTTTCATATTGACTTAAAAATTTGCCACCTTCATTAACAATGCTATAACACTTGGTTTAAGATACACTAAAGACTTTGCCTTACAGAGATCTGTTACTCAGGTGTGTGGTTCTGTCCTTCATAGTTATATTTTATGCTCTTATTTGTCACAGGCCTTCATAACCTAAGGATATGACTCACTTACCAAAAGTCAGCATTTCTTAACTAAAAATGAGAACAAAAATATAATTTTGAGTAAGAAATTCAGGTGAAAATATGTTCATATAATAGGTGTGCTGGAGAGCTTCAGTTGTCAACTTGACACACCTGGGAAGAGGGAACCTCAGTTGGGGAATTGACTCTATCAGATTGGCCTGTGGGCATGTCTATGAGGTATTTTCTTGGTTGTTGAGTGATGCGGGAGAGCCAGCACACTGTGTGTGATGCCTTACCTGGACAAGTGGACTTGTGTCATATATGAAACCAGGCTTAGCAGAAGCCAGAGGAGACAGCCAGTAAGTAATGTTCCTCCATGGCCTGTGCTTCAGTTGCTGCTTACTGGTTCCTTCCTTGAGTTCTGAACTGTGATTGGGATTGTGTAAGGCAAATAAACCCTTTCCTTTTCTATTTCGTTTTGGCTAGAGTGTTTTATCACAGGAATGAAAAATAACTATAACAATAAGTAGTAGCCCATAAACATTTATAAGCATGTGTATTACTTTATAAGCATTACATATTACTTACGATTGCAGCACACATATGCAGTAATGTATCACACATGCTGGGGAAATAGAGTTGTCATTTAGAGAAGAGAGAAACATGAACACTCTTCAAACAGCCATTTATATAACATTCGTATAGTTTTTCTAAACTGAGTTTTGTCGTGGTTTGAATAAAATGTGGCCCCAAAGGCTCAAGTATTTGAACAGCTGGACAGTTGGTGCCGTTTCGGGGAGGTCCTGGAAGCTTTAGGAGCTGTGGCCTAACTGGAGGAAGCACGTCATGGGAGGGGGCTTTGAGGCTTCATAGCCTTGCTCTCTTCTAGTTTGTGTCTCATTGCTTCCTGAATGTCTTTGGAGATGTGAGTGCCCAGCCTTCTGCTCCAGCCACCTCTGTCCATGTCTCTCCATCATGAAGAACTCTTCCCCCTGGAATGGGAGCCAAATAAACTCTTCTTTCTATAAATTGCCATGGTCAAGCATGTTTTATCACAGAAACATAAAAGTAACTTATACAAGTTTAGAGCTATTTGTACCATATATTAGCATTTGTTAGTGATATTTTTGCACAAAATCTTTCCATGAGCAATATGTCCTATATATTTAATGTGCTTTCTAAGAAAATATAAGTTAAAATTGAGTCTTTTTTCATGCTTCTGCTAGGAGCCTACACACGCACATGAAAAAAAAAAAAACACTGAATAAATAAACCAACAAGAACCTTCAAATCATTCACTTTTTTCTCAGCTAATCTCACTATTTAGTAGTTGAAAATATTTTTTTTTTACTTCTTATGTGTATGAGTGTACTGCCTGCATGTAAGTAGGTGCACCTGTGTTGTAGGTGCACCTGTGTTGTGCAATGCTGCGGAGGTTAGAAGATGGTGTTTCGCGGGGCTGGAGAGATGGCTCAGCAGTTAAGAGCACCAACTGCTCTTGCAGAGGACCTGGATTCGAGTCCCAGCATCTGCATGGTGGCTAAGAACCGTCTTTAACTCCAGTTCTAGGGGAATTTGACCCCCTCTTCTAATCTCCGCGGCATTGCATGACATGGGTTCACCAACCTACATGCAGACAGTCCACTCATACACATAAAAAAATAATAAATAAAAAAAGAAGGCAGGGTCTGAATCAGAACCCTGGAACTGGAGTTAAAGATGGTTCTTAGCCATCATGTAGGTCCTGGGAATCAAACCTGGGTCCTCTGCAAGAGCAGTCAGTGCTCTTAACTGCTAAGCCATCTCTCCAGCCCCCAAAATATTCTTTCACTTAACATTAAAATATGATACCACCACCTTGAAACCATTGTTACATATCAATTATTTTATAATGGAGAGAGAACTTGCTATCTAGGTCCACTCAGTGGATGGCAAAATATCAGGGTATTCAGAAAACTGGTTTTGATGGCAGACTAAGGCAGGAGGAAAAGGTTATAGTCTCTACCTTATCAGATGCTCTTGTCACCAGATGATATGAGAGGGCTAAGCATTATTTTTACTACTGTTACAAAATACCATGCTTAGTCTTTGACTTCAGAACCATGCTAGGCTTGTGAAAACTTTTAATACCAAGCAATTGTTTCAGTTTATCACTTGGAAAATATTTTCACCCTAATTCATTCACTTCAGGATTGAAAAGACATATAAGCCTTGGGCTTTGAGGAGCAAGCAGTGTAGTTGAGCTATAAGAGTAAATATAAGAGATCATTAATAATCCATACAACCTCTAAGTTGAGTTGTGTGGTGAAGTTCATCTTTAATCTACAGCCGGAATTCAAGGATGACACACATCGGTATAGGAGGTGGGTCAAATGATTCCATATGGGAACCCATCTAAAACTCAATGGCCATTGCTGTCTTAGTCTCTTCTCAGGCATTGTCAGCACTTATGAAAGGAATGAAATAGCAAAGTCCAGAATGACTTCATCCCTGAGGAAGGTTCTGGGTTATGGGAAGAATTTGACTTAATTATTTACAACCTGAGGCAAGAAGATTATGTGCCAAATTTTGCATTCCTCTCCTTAAAAGTATGAATTCTATTTATTTCTGAAGCTTAAGACTTTGCACAGCTATTTACTTTTCATTCTTCTCTGCTGGGAATCCCCACATTCATTCAATGAGGCAATGAAATTAGTCTTGTGCTTCCTAGGAAGAACAACTCAAGTTGAAGGACAATTCAACTGTTATCAAAGTAGGAAACAGGCCTTAAAAAGTTCTTGGTACCCATTACTCTTTAGAATGTCCAGAGTCTTCCCTCCTTTGCTAAGATAGCTTCCTTAAGACATCACCATTAGGTCCTTATAGACATCAGACTTTAGAACTTGGTTACCCTCTCTGCTGGCTAGATTTGTGTAGCAAAACAAACATTCACGGGCAAGTGGACTTTGGTTGGACACTAACGCTGAAAAATACAGAGAGTAATTTTGCCAAATTTAATGCCTTCCCTGGTACTATTTCATTATTTGTTAAGTAAAAATATTTGCTATCTAGATCACTGAGTTATTATGAAGGTCAATAAGACAGTTTATATAAAGTACTTGGAAAACAAACCAAACAACTGTGGGGAACTATATATGTGGCACACAGAATTAGATATGGATGTATGGGATCCCATATATGTACCCTTTATTCATTTTCCATGAAGTAAAACACATTTTAAAATATTAGTATTGCTAAGCATGGTGGCACATGCCTTTAATCTTAGTATTCTAGAGGCAGAGACAGGTGGATCTCTGTGAGATGGAAGCCAGGCTAATCTACATAGTGAGTTACAGGACAGCTGGGGCTATAGGGAGAAACTGTCTCAAAACAAAAGAAAATAGTAATATTAATGTTTCCCTTTTATTTCTTACAAAACATAGAGGATATTCAAATCTCTAACAATTAAAACAAAGCTTAGGACTCTAGTTAGGAAAGTACATACTGCTATGAGAATGGAGTCCTACAGACAGATCCTTCAGACCAGCTCTTCAGTGTGGCCATTCCCCAGAGTAGCTCCCTTACCACAGTTATCAACATTCTATTTCCAAGAGGATCACACTTGCCTCGGACATGTCTTGCCAACAGCTAAGTTATTCCTTTGCTATGTTTTTCCTTCAAATTTCTCATGTTATTGACTGTAAAAATATTTTATGTGTATTTATGTATATTTCACATAACAGATCTTAATCAAAGTTAGACCTGTTTCCAGTCTACACCCTCCCATAGACCAGATGCCCTCTGTGTAAGTTCATCCACTGAGGTCTAGTTACCCTATTTAGAGTTACTCCCTTAAAGAAGATCAACTTTCCTTCACCCAGCAGAAATCAGTTGTTCTTTGGCTAAAATCGGGGCCCTCTGCCAATTTCCCTATTTCTATGCTGGGTTTTTGTCTGCTTGAGACAATATGGGTCTTATGCATGCTTTCCCATTTGTGGAAAGTTCATATGAGCAAGTTTCCAGAAGCCTGAAACTCCGTTTTCTCATGTTCATGCACCAGCCTGGCTCTTAGGATCTTCCCGCCTTCCATTTCCCAGTACTCCCTGAGACAGGGGCACCTGAGATTAAATATTGGAGTCTTTTTTTTATTAATTTTATTTATTTCTGTATGTGTATGAATGTACTGTCTGCATGCGAGTTTGTGCACCCGTGTTGTGCAATGCCTCGGAGGTCAGAAGAGGGTATCGGATTCCCCTGGAACTGGAGTTCTCCTGGAATTGCAGTTTCAGACGGTTCTCGGCCTCCATGTGGGTGCTGGGGATCGAACCCGGGTCCATTGTAAGAGCAGTCGGCGCTCTTAACCGCTAGGCCATCTCTCCAGCCCAATATTGGAGTCTTTATCCAAGGACATGCATTCTACAATTTCTTATTCTGTAAAACTTGTCTAGTTGTGGCCTCTGTCCATCACACTCTGTTACGTGAGGAAGCTTGGCAGCTGAGAGTTGAGGGATGCATCAGGATTCTCTCTACCCCGTTTTGCTGTTCCATGAGGCCTACCTGTAGAGGTTCTGCTGTAGATGTGTCACTTAGAGCTGGGCGTCTCTCAGACACATAGTCTCTGTGTGACCAGTTGTGGAGTTCTGTAATCATCTTCATCTGTTCCAAAAAGAAGCTTCTTTGATGTGTGGTGTACAGTATAATTATCTGTGAATATAAAGATTCATAATTAGCATACAGTAAGAAATTTCATTTCCTAGAGATATGACAGAGATAGAGATTTCAATAGGATCTATGGCCTCTTCAGCCACGTGTATTTGTCCTCATTTACAGCCATGTGTATTTGTCCTCATTTACAGCCATGTGCATTTGTCCTCATTTACAGCCATGTGTATTTGTCCTCATTTACAGCCATGCGTATTTGTCCTCATTTACAGTTACCCCATCAGTTCCCGCCCTTTGAGAAGTCTTTAAGTCCAATTAGACAGCTGTTGATTACCCCCTAGATGAAAGTGCCACTATTGCACCAATGGAGGCAGTTTGCTACGCCATTTGTTGTGGTTATTTGGCTTTACAGATGGGTTGGACCATTGATTGGTTTTCTCCCTTAGTGCTTGCACAGAATCCTCTAGAACTATGAGAGCTAGTCTTCAGGGAAGAGGCCTCCAGGTCAGTTCTAGCTCCATTGGTCTGAAGTATGTCCTGCCTTCAGCAATAGGGTCTTAACTTCAAGTTCTGGGAGACAAACAAGTGCTATGGCAATTGTGTGTGGTTATTTTTGGACCATCCTGGACTACCCTGACCAACAAATAGAAGGTAGGTTTCTCCTGTCCAACACTCTATTTCTTATTATAAAGCCTTCGGGTATATACAGGCACTCATGTTCAGATACTGTATTTGTATTTTTCACAGAGTTTTTGAGTTAATTCATTTCCCTCTGTTCTTTAACACCATCTCATTCTTTCATTCTCTCTCTCTCCCTCACTGACTTTGTGTGAAGAAAATTTTCTCTGAGTTGCATCTGGTGATCTTTGAAATCTAATTTAGAACCCAAGTGGAGTTACTGCGTTCTCTTTTGGTTTTATGCTGGTCACATTTTTCCACCTCAGCTGCCTCTCTAGTCACGAAACCAATGGAATAATAGAAACTATTTTGTTCTATATTCCTTAAGGAAGCAGAAACAAAGGGCATTACTTCTGTGAAAGGAAGCCACAGCATGGAGCTAATAACTGACTTTGGCTTTTACATCATGGATCTGTCTGTATTATCAGTGTCACGGTCTCAGAAGAGACAGCTGAAAAACAGCTCTTCTGAGAGATCCCTGAGCCCAGATAGCTTTCCCATTAATGAAGGCATTTCTGGAACTCAAGTGTTTTCTCTATAGTCCTTACTTGGCTTAAAAACACAAAATATCCAGACTTCTTTCTAAAATGACCCAGCCAAAGCCATATATAGCTAAGGAGAAAAGGATGCGGTGACATGCTCCTTCATTTACTGTTATCAGTAAGTGAAGAAGGTCTCCATGGGCATTTGCAATTTTACTCCTGCCTTCTCTTCTGCATGCTTAGTTACAAAAATTATTTATTTTTATTTTATGTGGTTGAGTGTTTTATCTGCATATATGTAAATGTAATACATGCACACAATGCCTTTGAGGTCCAGAAGAGGCTAACAGATCCCCTGGAACTATAGTTATACCCACCATGTGAGTGCTGGGAACCAAACCTAGGCCCTCTGCAAGAGCAGCAAATGCTCTTAACTGCTGAGCCATCTACTGAGCCCAGACCTAGTTATCATAATCAGATAAACAACTACGGTTTATTGAACATTCAATGCACTCTAGGCATTTCTACAAAGAACCTTAAAAAATAGCTTCTGGTGACCCAGCTGGTAAGGGAAAGTGGTGGGCTCTAGAATCAATATTGAGTAAATCAGCTATAACACCTGCAGACTCGCCTTTGGAGAGAGTGTTTATGAGATGTTCTTTGTCAAAAGCTGAAGCTGCTCTCAGATGACATTTTGGGGTGTGAATAAGAAGATAGTTTCTATGGGGACTCCACCAAGGTAGGTCTCCATTGTGAACATCATTGCCTCAGCTCCAAGTAGTTCAATTGTTCTAATTTGTAACCACAGCTCCCAGCTCTCTCAAACATCAGTTACTGAAGTGATTATTAGAAAAGACACAGACAATATTAGACTATTGACTGAGTACCTATTAAAAAAGGATTTTCTAGTTTATTCTGTCTTCATGTCATGTCTGTTTGCTATTATAATACTCCAATAAATTATTGAAGTTTCTATGCCTTAGGAAGAGATAAAGAAAGCAGCTACAAAACAACATGTATTTACACTTTTTAAATTGTTTGTCTGGAAAGACAGATAAAAATATTTGCTTGTGTTTTGGGGCTAAAAATGAACTACATATAAATCATTAACTCATAGAAATTTGTTGTAGGAAAGTAGGTCACAATGGATAAATAAGAAAGGAGAGTATGAATCAGAAATACTTAGAAGAAACTCAATTTCATCCCTACTTAGCAATAAGTAGTGAAACAAAAAAGGATTTCTAGCTATAACTCACAGGAAATGAACTGTGATATCATATACAGCAATGAAGTAGCTGTTTAATGGGAAAAGAGAAACTGATTTTATTATTGAGTATACTTGTTCTTGTCACAATGCAGGACAACTTATGGATTTTAAAACTGAAACATATTTAATGAAAAATGAATGTCCTTTCCCTAAAAATGCCTAGAAACCATGTTAGGGCATGGGATGTTCTCTCGGATACCATTTCTTTCAATCAAATCAATGATTAGTCTTCCTTGCAATAGGTGCTGGGGACCCTTCTTCTTGACCTTCATGCTTAGTAGCCTTACAGATATTCTCACATTATAATGATGCATCTATGATAAGACTTTAGAATATACATTAAACAAACTGTTATCATACATGGAGAAATAATACCTATTACTTTCCTTGAACATAAATATCATAAGTATAGCTAAGGTTGCAAAATCATAAATGACCTAAATATTTGTCTTTGAAAATGGCAAATTTGAATGCAATGAAAAATATATTGAGATTTATTATTAAAAATCTTTATGAATACAGAAAACCTGTTGTTATATATCATAATTCTACATAAAGCAGTACTATTTTTATCTAGAATTGTGCAATTGTTCCACATAAACTTAGTCTGTTCAGATAAAAAAAATCATACTTTTCATATACAATCCATTTTATGGTTTTAAACATTTTATCCAAAACTTCCAAAAAATATTAAATTTCATTCCCATGCATAATAGATGTACTATATTAATCATACAAATATATGTATATATTTAAATCTAATATTACTTTGCATTGCACCATTTTATAAAAATTTTCAATTGTTTCTGACTCATTCTTAACTGGTAACTGGGGTTTCCATAGCAACTCACCTTTTCCCCAAGTTGTACTTTCTGATCCGTGATAAACATAAAAATAAGGTAATGTTGTTCTCAAGTTAATAGGCTCTAGGTTAGGCTTTAGTGAAATTTAGCTCATTTAGCTTGTTTCCAGAGCTGTTTACATCTCATACCAGACACTCTGGATGGTTGATATTTACAGATATGACAGTAGTGATTTTTAAAGGACCAAAGGTAGAAGAGGAGAAAAGGCAGAGGTTGGACCTTCCACATGGGCTAAGCAACATGAATAGGAGCAAAAATGGCTGCACTTGGCAAGGTCCAGCCTCAACTATAAGACAGAGAGCAGGATTGTAGGATGGAGTATTAATAGCATGGAGTGAAGGTTTAATAAGCAAGGGCAGCAGAGGAGATGCTTTCATATTTCATGCTAAGGTAATTTTTTGTTCTTCAAGAAAGAGAGGTAGGCTGTCACAAGCAGTTCAGAGTTGGTGGCATGATCAATCTTGTTCAATTACTTTCACAACTACCTCACCAAAAATATTCCTTACACACATGTTCACATCCTCTAAACACAAAGAACTTGTATTTATGGGTTTATGTTATGTCCTACACTGAGAAATTCATTAGTTTTAAAGCTAGAAGAGTAAAACTGTTTTTTTCTTTTAATTTATTTAAATTAAATTATTGTGTATCTCATATACAACATCTTAATCATCTTTATTACCCTTTCCTATCAGCACTGTCCCCCCTCCCCACCTCCCAACACTGGATTTCATGCATCATATCATTTATGTTATGGCCTCTCAAGTCAAGTTTGCATTCCCCGATGTCCTTCAGTGCATGTTCATCCACACGGGTCTATTCAGCCTATCTAGAGCCACTCCCTTAAAGAAGATCAATTCTTCTTCACACAGCAGTATTCATCTGCCCAATAGTTCTTCCACCAAGGTTGGGGTCTGCTGTTCATTTCCACAGCTCGATGTGGGTTTTAAAAATTATTTTATTTATTTATGTGTGTGAATGTACTGTCTGCATGTAGGTTTGTGCACCTGTGTCATGCAATGCCTCAGAGGTCAGAAGAGGGTGTTGGATTCCCCTGGAACTGGAGTTAAAGATGGTTTTCAGCCACCATGTGGGTGCTGGGGATAGAACCTGGGTGCTCTGCAAGAGCAGTTTGTGCTCTTAACTGCTAGGCCATCTCTCTAGCCCCTCTATGTGGGTTTTCATTTGCTTGTGTTTGCATTGATCTTGTGCATGCAGTCACATTGCTGTAAGTTCATATGAGCAAGGTCCCAGAAGCCTGAAAGACTCTGCACCATGTGGTCATACACTTCCTCCCACGACGACTCTTACAATCTTTCTACACTCTCTTCCACAATGGTACCTTAGCCTTGGGTGAATGAAGTTTAATATGGAAGTCCTGTCCAAGGACCCACACTCTGAAGACTTTTATTCTCTATGCTTTGGCCATTTGTGACCATTTATGTTCATTCTCATCTGTTGCATGAGGGAGCTTCATTGATGAGTATTGAAAGATGCATTAGTATTCTCTTGTTCCACGAGGTTCCATAAAACTTAGGTGTAGAGTTTCTATTGTATATGTGTCACTTAGGGTTCACAGACACAATCTCTCTGTGTGACCAGTTGTGGTACTTTGTAAAAGCCTCCATCTGTTACAAAAGAAACTTCTTTGATACGTGGTGACTGGCATACTTGTTTGTAAATACAAGGATCCACATTTAGCACATATTAAGAAATTAGCCTAGCACACAGAAAAAAAGAATCACTAATGTCCTTTGTGTCTCTTTAGAGAGTTCTGGAGTCCTCTGCTGTATGTTTTTTTTTGAGATCTGGTATACAGCAATGAAGCTTAGAGTCAGGTCATAACACAAGAATGCATCGACTGAGAAAGAACACAAAAATGATGTATGCAGAAAGTTGTGTGACATATGTAAAACATGCCAATTCTTAACTATCATTAATAAATACATAAGCAGTAACCATTATCTTAACTTTTAAATGATAAAAGAGGTCTCAGGAAGGATGGATGGTGGCTCGCTTAAGAAGTATCATACATAAGTAGGTCTTTCTAGTAGTTACTCTTCTCGTTGCTACAATTAAAAGCCTAGTAAAAGCAATTTAAGGGAGGAAAGGTCTACTCTGATTTGGATTGGGTTTTGTCCATCATGGTGGGGAAGTACATGGTGGAGTTTGAGATGGTGCTGGTATTACATCTGGTGGCACACAGAAAGCAGGAATTTAGGAATGAAGTAGGCTCAGCTTGTAACTCTTAAAGCTCTACCCCCAGTAAACCACCTTTTCCAGCCATCTTGTTCACCACAAAGATCCCACAGTCTCCAAAACACTGCCACCATCTAGGGACCAAATGGTCAAAAAATGCACTCATGGGTAGGGGTATGACTTATTTCCTATTCAAACCATAATAGTGTTCACATGAAGTTATGTGAGGATTTAGCCATAGGAGTTGAGTTATCTTTAGAGATAACTGTCAAAGACTGTAACCTTAAGAATGCCGAATGGCCTGGTCTAAGAAACAGAGGAGCTCCTAAAAGAATCCTTCCACAGTGTCACATGCAGGACAGCAGCTCTGGCGATGGTGGTGGCTATGGTTTACCTTCCCTCGGCAGCAGTTTTGCATCTTCTTGTTTTCTATCACCCACAAATCCTAATAAATAACTAGGAGGAAGAATTGAATACAAGAAGCTTATGTTGATCTGCTAATTATTTATAGAATTTAAAGAGAACACCTAACCCCACACTTTTAACTTTACTATAGGAAACTAGTTCTCAAGGACTGTCAGGCCACTTAGGTGGATGGAGTACTAAAGTAGTTTACTTCATACACATACTTCATACAGAATTCAGCATGTCCTTCTTATGTACTGAATGATTCTTAAATAACTGACCCTTTGGGAGTCAGTCCCTAAATCAATAGGGATAGTAAGAAGTAAGCCTGAAGTGTTTCAACAACACTGACACTCACTTCCAAATTGATTGCTTCTTTGGCAGCTGTATGAACAGTCTGAGGTGAGGAAATATCACTTGTCTTGGGCATACACTGTGAGTTTCAGTTAAATTAGTGTCTTTCTGCTCTGCTGCTAGGGGGATTAAAGGGCATAATTTAAACACCCAGGACTAGCCCTGTTCCATCCATGCCCTTTCTTAAGTATACATTTCCTTAGGTGACTTCAGAGTGTGTCTAGGCATAATTAAAGCTCATCAAATGTCATGTAAATTTGATCATTTCATAGAAACAGTGTTTTGTGGAAATCTCCTAGGCTTAGATTTTGTGAGATTTGTGTCAGTGAGATTTGTGTCAGTCACCCGACACAAAAATACTTATGTGTGCCCTCTGGCTATAGATTTTCATTGGCCTACTCCCTTTCAGCCCGGGATAGATCTTCCTTTCTGGCTTATTATTGAACCATTCTTTTACAGGAGAATTAGCTTCTTTTATTTTGATAAGTTTAAAGTGTTCTCTTTGCCTGACTACTAAATATCCCCTGAAAATTCTTAAGTAATGAAATAACACAACTTATCTGAACACTGTATGAATAGTTAGGATGTATCTAAGATTCTGCAGAAAAATGACTCACAGTGAAAATATGTGAATGTTTATGGTTTTCATCTGATAGCGTTTATAAGATCATCTTACCTAAGATAAAAGTGTTCAATATTATAGATTGGAGAATGAAAGACTCATGCATGCACTGAATAATCGAACTTAGAAAATTCTCTTAGAAACATATTTTCGTGAAATGCATGAATGGTGTGTTTTGAACCTGTCTGGATGAAATCAGCAGAGCAGAACCAGCTTAACTCTAAACCATCCATGGCTGAGACCCTGAAACAAATAGACTCTAATCAGTTTGTCTTTGGAAAATGAAGTTGGTTCAATTCTCTAATTCAAGTCAATTTGCACCCATTGATCCCTCACCATGGGCTTGGGATACAATTGGTTAAATATCTTGTTTGCTATATAGATACGAAACCAAACTGTAACCATAACAGCTTAATACCACACAGAGCAATGATCATTAGACAAAATAATGTGCATCATGGCTAGAGGAGGCAGCTGAAATTTAAGTTGGATAAAACTAAAGGATAGTTTACTTTTCCTTCATGGAAAATACTTTAGAATTTCTAGAATAACGGTATGTTTTCTTACATACTCATTAAGATTCCTTGATATGTAAACCACTTAATTTAGTAAAGAATTAATCAACTAAATTGGCTTTTAAAATATAAGCATCCTGCTATGTATTTATCTTTGAAGACCAGAGTGAGATGTAGATGTTTCCATTTCTCAAATGAGGAATTTGAATAAAAAAGATAATTCCATGGAAAACCAGAAGACATTTTGGCATTTCTGTATCCACAAAACACCAAACAAACAAAAACCATTGCTTTGGCTGGACATTTTTAAATTAGCAAATCAAACTAATGAACTACAACCTCTAGTATTTGGTAAGATTATATACACTCATATATTATCTAATGACAGGATTATAAGCTAAGAAATGTGTGGTTAGGTGATTTTGTTATTGTGTAAGTATCGTAGAACATATTTCACAAACTAAAATGGCACATCATTAGACAATATCATCTTAAGAAAGCAGTTTTTGTATATGTGGCTCATCATTACTTAAAAATATTATTCAACACAAAACTATAATTGTACATGAAAGGACAGCCAAATATTCGTTTGGCTTCAAATATTGTGATAGAGTCAACAAATTGATGCTTGGGTTTTAGCTTGATAAAGGCCCATCCTAACAAACAAAATGGCTCAAAATTCAAAGGGAATGACTCTGGAAAATAAGCTGTATTCATAATAGAGTATTTCTTTTTTAAAAACATTTTTGATTTGCTTATTTTCATTTATGTGTAGTTTTTTTTTTTGCCTGCATGCACATAGGTACATCCAACCATGTAATGCCAGTGGCTATTCTTCCAAATAAAGTAAGCAGGTCTTCAAGAAGCAATTTTGTACTCATTTAATCTTCCAGGCAAGAGACAGGAGCAGAAGGAAAGTTCTGCTGCGCTGAGGAGGAGTGGGATGACTGACTGAGGCATTAAAAATAAAATGAGCAGCTGTGAGGAAAAAGAGCAAAGATACTAATTCTTCATCTCTGAACCATTTC
The DNA here is from genome assembly GCA_009823505.1 of Rhizomys pruinosus. Taxonomy (NCBI): domain Eukaryota; kingdom Metazoa; phylum Chordata; class Mammalia; order Rodentia; family Spalacidae; genus Rhizomys; species Rhizomys pruinosus. The sequence continues at coordinate 758,108 of VZQC01010960.1, read as the reverse complement.
AGAATGTTACATGTCCTTAAGATATATAAAAAGCCAAATTGAAAAGAAAACTGACAAATCTTTTTCCCCTTTCTATTATGAATTATGAACCATCTGTACAGACAAAGTGCCTGAACAAATACAAAATGTTTCAATAAGCAGTAGACAAAATGGCCTATCTAGCCAGCTGGGAATGGAGGCAGATTTCTCTGTTAAATAATTATAAAATGAATTAGAAATATACATTTTAAACTATAAATAGTAGATGTGGGTTAAGCTCTTCAGTATGTTGATTGTAACTTTTCTTGAAATCCAAATAGTTACTAAACCCACATTGAGTTCTGAAGATGAAATTTAATTCTAGTCATTGGATTCTGAACATCAATTTTCAAGACAATGAAAACACAATGCTGAGTTGGAGTTTTCTGTTAATAGAGATTGATTTGATATTAAATGAAATTAGGTCACTTCTATATTTATTCCTGTCAACCAAAGGAGAAAGAGGACAGTTATTTCTATTATTTCTTCACAATAAGGGGAGAAACTCACATTTAGAATATTATTTCCTGATCTGTTTGGTGATTGTCAGGGTTAGACTTCTTGAGTTTCAACACAGGGTTCTGATACTAGTTACTTGGCTATCACTCCCCTTACACACTCTCTGAGTTTAGCTATAATAGAGCCAGAGATGGAGTTTTATGAGTTTGAAAACAACTTAGCTCTAAGTGCTTGGGGTTCTGACCAACGTGCAAGGATCCCATTATCCCTTTTCCCACATCACTTTCTTCTTTCTCTTACACTTCCAGCTTATGAGTTCACATTATCATATTAACTTGTTAAGGGCTGCAGCATAATTGCCCAAGTTCCATTCTCTATACTTATGGTCTCTCTTAATAGAAAAATATTTCTTTTTGACACTACTCCAGGTGGCAATCACCTTTTTCTTCTCTACTCAGAATCCCAATTGACTTTAAAATATGGTGGGTTTGTATTTCTTACACAGTGTGGTTTCCTATTCATACCTATAGCACAATGAACGTGCTATCAAGACACATGAGTTAGGTTTGGTAAGAACACCAAACCAAACCTGTTTTGTAAAGCTGATATAGTTTTTTCTCCCCATGTGGTACTACACAGGAGTTTTAGGATGCCATAGATACTTCTGGTTTTATTGAAGTTTCATATGCTATCCTCCTAGAGAAACTTGACTTTATTGATATTACTATTTGGCATACTTACAGCTGGTTTCACAATTAGATTCTGAGTTTCTTGATTAATGGCTCAAGAAAGGCAATTTTGTAGGAAAGCATGATGAACCACCATTCTGGAAACTTTGTTTTAGAATTATACATAAGAATAAGATTCTAGAGGCTCATTTGTAATCAACACTAAAACACATAACAATCTACTATTAAAATGCTACTTCAAAACTCTTGACAGTGTGGTGCGTGTATTGTGCCTATGTGTGAGCATACTGAGCCCAAGGAAACACTTGGATTTCTTCTGTTGTCATCCTTATTATTGCCTTGAGGCAATCTTTCTTTCTTTCTTTCTTTCTTTCTTTCTTTCTTTCTTTCTTTCTTTCGAACCAACCCAATGCCCCTCAACTGCAGAGTGATAGAGAAAATGTGGTACATGTACACAATGGAATTCTATGCATGGTAAAGGAAGACAACATCTGAACTTGCAGGTAAATGATGGAAGCTAGAAAAATCAATGTAAGTGAAGTAACACCAGTCCCAGAAAAACAAAACGACAAATGGTATCTCTCATATGTGGATGCTAGTAAAAACCCAGTTATAAATATTCTTGTGGAGAGGGATGCATATTTAAAAGAACAAC
>VZQC01010960.1:717688-748880 GCA_009823505.1 Rhizomys pruinosus | reverse complement strand
AAAAGAACAACAACAGAAAGATTGCTTCAGAAAACTGACTGAAATGGTGACTTGGGAAGGGTGGGAGGGGCGTCCAGAAGTCAGAAGAGGGCATCCAGTCTCCTGAATCTTCAGGAGACTGGATGCCCTCTTCTGACTTCCTCAGGGACTACATACTGTGAATACACTTACATATACCCAGGCGTAACATTCATACACATAAAATAAAATAAAATAAAATAAAATAAAATAAAATAAAATAAAATAAAATAAACCCAACCTCCCACACTCTCAGGAGAGAAACAAAACATAGGGAAATTCTTTGCCAGGATTTAATAACCATGATGCTTGCCAGTTTCTGATATAGTTTTTATTTCCATATAGAATCTTAAGAGAGTAGTCTTTATGGTATATGTTACTATCAACATTCTGGTCCTCTGAGCTTCCACCAGATGACCCAAAACATTCTAAATTGTCTCTAATTAATTTCCTCAAACCTTTCCAAGCTCCTCCTTCAAACCAGTTCTGAAGCTTTGAGAAGCACATGGTTAGGTTTAGTCACAACAACACTATTTCTCTGTTACCAGATTTCTGCGGTAGGTTACTCTGCCTTGCTGTGATAAAATAGAGAATAGGACATTTTGAAACAGGGCAAGATTATTTAAAATAAATCTCAACATTTCAGAGAGTCCAGTATATGGTGTCTGACTCCATTTGTTCTGGGTCTATGGTGGGGTGGATTAGGTGACAATGGATAGAGAAGGTTTCTCATTATAGGCAGGAAGAACAAAGCAAGGGGAAAATGGAGCTCAGGTATTTCCTACAATGTCAGGCTTTTTGGGGTCTATAGATTTATCTAGGCCGTACTAGCCAAGGTCTCAGTAACCTCCCCAAAGTATGATCATCTGGGGACCAAGTGTGATTATAGGGATGTTTGACACTTTAAATACAACAGCATTGATGAAAGTTTGTTGAATGAAGAATAGGTAATTCCCATCGAAATGATGCATTTTTTACAAATTGAATTATTCATAACTTTTGCTTTTCTCTTATTGACAAACTTATTTTGAAAATTGTTATCACTTTAAGTTAATATGATGGTTGATTGTCAAAGTTTGGTGGGTTTATCAGGGCATTTACAAAAACATTTAGGACTCTGATTTAATGGATTACTCCCTTGATGGATTCATAATATGATGTCAATACTAACAAGGGGTGATAGGCATGGGTGCAGCCTCATCGGAAGAAGCAGGTCACTGGGTACACACTGGGAACTACATACACTTCACTCTTTTTCCCCTATGTTTCTCTATTCTTCCTTCCTGTCCACCAAGAGTTGGAAGATCTACCCATTTTCTGGGACTCATAATGTCGTGCCTTGGTACAGGAGGCCTAGTGAACATGGACTCAGCACTCTGAAATCATGAGTCAAAATAAAACCCTTCCAATTCAAGTCATATGGGTCAAGTATTTCTTCACAGTGTCATGAAATAATGAATACACTTAATGTAGTGTTTCCTCACAAAATATGCCTTTAATTATAACTGATATATCAATTTACTTGAACATAATTATGAGCTGCCTCGCAGCTTTGGAATTGCTAAAAGATGAAGAATAATGCATCATAGAAATGAGGGAGCGAACAGGCATGAGGCTTTCTTAATGACATACCTTCCATAATGGTGACGTACCTTTCTTCCTTTCATTTTGCCAGGAGCTCCCAGGATCAGCTGTTGATGGCTTCATTCCTGCAGGCTCCAGGAGGATATTCATAAAATTTTATGAGAAAAAAAGAGTTCACCATGTACAGCTCCACACAGTTTACAGGAAAGAGAGCACTACCCCAGACCTCACACCTTTAAAAACAAATGCTTCTAGAACTGGGAAAGAAAGAACAACTTGGAAGTCCCCCCTCTGAGGTTTTGTTCTTGGCAGGATAATTCCATGATTACTGTCATTTGTCTGAATGTTGTGTTTTTCTGCACATGCACTTCCAGTAAGATCTTTCAAAACATAAACAGCGTGGACTGCACCTTATTTGTCCTTAGGGAAGTTCCCATTTTAGGGTTGCTTTTAATTGCTTATGCTGGACACTTGTCTACTGTTCATTCCACCATCTTCTTTCAGGCTTGCTTGTTTATTAATAATTGCATGTATTGGTAGCAACACAATAGTACATCATAGACACACTTAATTACAGTTTACAAACTGTAACATAAAAATGCTTTGCAACATTTTTGTTTAAAAAAGTTTTACTAATTTGTTAATATTTCTGGAAAGTTATTGCAATGGGTTTAAAAGCCAGACAGATATTATTGTAGGCTTTAAAGTAACAAATGAGTTTTATATAATTAAATTATTACACAGACATGTGGGATTTACTCAATAACTACAAGGCCCAGAAAAACAAATTAAATCTAAAAGATTAAATCCAGTATTAGCACCTACTACATCTCAAAAAGTTAAACTTTTAACTGCTTCACTCTCTCAAATATTTCTTAACTTTCTCCTAAATATACTATTCTAAACCCTCAAAAGAAGGAAAGGCATAAGAAATTCCAGTATTAAGAGCATATAGACAAAAGAGCTGCAAATATCAACCGGAACTTGCAAGTTCAATGTGAAAGCCATAGCTTGCTTTACTTGAATCAATCAAATGATTTCTGTGCACTGAATACTGTGAGGAGTCTATGAATCAAAGTTTGTCAGAGGGGTTAAAATTAGCAACAGATTCCTATTAAATTTTTCTCTTAAGTTACATTTGTTTTCTGTTTATTTGTTTGTTTGTTTGTTTGTTTTGGTCTTTTTGAAGCAGGGTCTCCCTGCAGCCCCAGCTGTCCTGGAACTCACTCTGTAGACCAGGAAAACTTAATTGACACCTGCTTATTACACATTTGGGCAGAGCAGGGACATGTGTGTCTGATGGCTGAGCATCTACTTACTGTGCTTTCCTATCTGTGTAATGAATAAGCAACACACACAACACCTTCCCAACATTTTGAGGTAATGTACACCAACATAAAAATTTCTAAAGAAAATAACCTGAATTGTATTAAATACTAGTTTAATAATGACTGTATAATAAAACAAATAACATTATACATTATTTTTTGATGAACTTGAGCTTCAGAAGTTAAAAAATAGAAATAAATCTTAAGATCTGAGTGTTGGCAAAATAGTTTTTGGAAACCTAGGAGATACACTAACAAACCCCAGACACAATGTACCCCACCTGGAGAAAAGTCTTGAGGCAGTCACTTAGAGCATCCTTATATATGATCCTAAATTGTATTCATATTACATAAAGAAAATAATTGTCTGATCTGGATCAATTGTAAAAGGTATCATTTGTATTTTTATATGTATTATATTATTTAAGTTAGATTAATAAAGAAATGTACTTCAAAAAAAAAAAAAAAGAAAGAAAGAAACGAACATCCCCCCACCCAAAGGAAAAAAAATGAATTTGGAGAATAACTAAGATTACTTAAGGTGAAAGCCAGCTAGGAAGCTACCCAAGGAATGATGAGAACTAAGGGTGCTGGTGGGAGGTAAGAAGCAAGTTTGTCTTGGGTTGAGTCACTGTACATTTTTTAAATGATTTTGAATTAAAAAGTGAAATGCTTCCTTCTCAGAAACGAACTGAAAGATGACAGAGTCCTACACAGTCTGGAGACACAAAGTAGATGTCATTCCAGGTGTGGGATTTTAGAAAGTTAGTCCTTAGAGTTCAAGGCACCATGGCTCTGGCAGCAGATACGAGGGAATCATGCTCTGGAGAGGAGGTAGGGACATTGTGCCACCAGCAGTGGATAGATGAAGGTCCCAATGCTCACACATCTGTCAGGAGGAGGCCTTGAGGAGCATATATCTTCTCATTCTGTTCTTGAATGTACTTGGAGGCTTTCTTTAGAGCCTTCTCATATTGAGTTTCCACACGTAAGAGGATGGTATATGCTGTTAAACAAGCCAAACAGCCTTCAAGATATGACTTGCCCTCAAGCCTCTCTTCTTCTGTGTAAAGGTTATTTAGGGTTCAAACGGTTTCTTCAAACTGCCACCTGTCAAGCTGGTTTTCTAGCTCCGCAGGGAACTTGGTCTGGAACTGGCAGTGCGTTCCACTGCTGTAGTCTCATTGAATGAACACCTTCCTTGACTCCCATGCCTGCTGCGGCCTCTTGGCAGGGAGGGGACCCACCGTCTTCCTTCTCTGCCCTCCGCAGCCGTTGCACCACCTTCCTTTACAACGTTTAAAGCACACACATACATTATTTTATTGTATAGGTAGGTCAATGGTATTCAGTTATGAAGATAAGCAAGTAGAGGTATACATTGAATGAATACTTGTCCAAGGTCTCACAGCTACTAAATTTCAGCTAATGATCTGAATTGAGGTACAACAAAGCTTTGCCAAGTATTCAGGCAAATCCTCCTGTTTCTTACACTCTTTAGTTCCATTTGTAATTGATTGTCCGAGGAATCATGTCATCTATGGGACAAATGTATCTCACTAGCCCTTTCAGTGTCCAAAGTATCATAACATAACACGCATTTTGGTAAATACTTCTGGAAAATGCAACAGCGTTGCTCTGTTTACACTTTATTCATTTCATTTCTCTTCCTCATGCCTGAGCAGTTGGATGCTATCTTCAGGATTCCTTTCAATTATTTTTCACATACTCTCCCTTTTAAAAATTTTTTAAAATTTTTTTATTTATTTCTGTATGCGTATGAATGTACTGTCTGCATGCAAGTTTGTGTACCCATGACGTGCAATGCCTCGGAAGTCAGAAGAGGGTGTCGGATTCCCCTGGAACTGGAGTTCTGGAATTGGAGTTTCAGACGGTTCTTGGCTGCCATGTGGGTGCTGGGGATCGAACCTGGGTCCTCTGCAAGAGCGGTCGGTGCTCTTAACCCCTAGACCATCTCTCCAGCCCCCATACTCTCCCTTTTAACATGTAGTTTATAGTATGCTACTCATCCAAGCCTGATAGAGAATCCTGGCCAGGGGAGGCATGCATGCTAGAGAGTGAAGTTCCATTTTCACTTTCTTAGATTTATCTGGGGGGGACAAGTCTGTGGTATTGATTTTACTTTTTTCCTGGCTGGACAGAATAGCCAAGGAAAGTCACTTACAGAAGAATGAGCTTGTTCAGGCTCACAGTTGACCATGTAGCCCACCTGGACAGAGCAACAGCAGGAAGCAACTAATCCCTTGCACTCCAGAGAACAGTGAAGGCTGCCGCTCCGCCCCCCTTTCTCCTTTTTATTCACAAAAGGACCCATGGAATTCAGTACAGGCCAGGAATCGTGGATCTCCCAGTCTAAATAATCCTTTACAGACATGCCCACCACTCCCTTAATCTAGTTAATTCCTATCATGTGGGCCTGGGGCTTTTTCCCCTTAGGCGATTTCTAGACCTGTGGAGTTGACAGTCAACCTTATCCACCACCTCTGTTCAGCTTCTATGCTTTCTAGTGGCATGGTACCATCCAGGAGGCAAGTCACAGTCTCATCAGTCACTCTCTGTAATTACTCCACACACTCAATTAATTTCCAGTTCTGGTCAAATTTTCCCCCTATTCATCTCTTTGGTCAGACAACTTTTATTTGATACCACTCTTCATGTAGCCATTGTCTATCTACTGAGTTGTCAGTAGTAGTTTTTTTTTTTTTTCACCCATTTATTTCTACTTGTTTTGTCCCGATGTTAGGACATTATTTATAAATCCCCATTAAGATTACTCCAGTCTCCCATTTGCTTCTATGATAAGGATACCCAGTCTTTCTTGCCCTGCCCAGGGTTTGGCCTCTTCAAGACCTCTGTGGAAATCACCCACACTCACACCTATCCTGGCCCATCGTGTTCCTCATAGTGCTGTTTTTCTGATGTACTTGTTACATAAATAGGCTTCCTTCATCCCTGACATGTGATTTCCTCTGCCTTGAGCAAGCTCTCTGTACCGAGCTATCCTTGGGTATTCCTGCAGAGAACTCAGCTTATATATCACATTTTCATCCAACAGTCTGATTTAGAAATGTCAGCTCTTAGCCAGGTGTGGCAGCATATGCCTTTAATCCCAGCACTTGGGAGGCAAAGGCAGGCGTATCTCTGTGAGTTGAAGGCCAGGCTGGTCTGCATATCGAGTTCCAGGCCACCTTGGGCTAGCTACAGGGAGACCTTGTTTCAAACAAACAAACAAACAAACAAACAAACAAACAAACAAAGAAATGTCAGCATGCACATTTCCTTTGGCTCAATCACCACTGTGGTAGGTGTGCTTAATGATTAGGCCAGGATCTATAAAGGAGGAAGTCAATCATGGCCTTATAGCCATTTCTTCCCCCTTATGAATGGCTCAGCTACTTTTTCTTTGAGACCTAAACACAACTCCTTACAAATATTTACTACTGAAATTTATTTGCTTTAGGAATGCTTTTTGAAGAAAATACCTTATCTGTTTGGCCCAATTTGCTCTAAGTGTATCAGTAATTTATAAATTCATGAAGTGTTAATGAAGACAAGTTAATCACACAACTAAAGTGAAATTATGAAATGATGGTGGATAAACTGGGTGGTCACAGCAACCAGAGACTCCCTGTGCTAACCAGTCATGAGGTGTCAATAAGCATTCACTCCAGAATTAAAATACTCTACAATGCCAAAAGTAGGGGCTGGAGAGATGGCTCAGCAGTTAAGAGCACTGGCTGCTCTTGCAGAGGACTTGGCTTCAATTCACAGGACCCACTGGTGGCTAACAACCATCTATAACTCCAGTTCCAGGGGAATTTGATGCTTTCTTCTGACCTTTGCAGGGATTTCAGGACATGGGTGCACTTTCATGCATGCAAGCAATACACTCAGACACATAAAATAAAAATAATAAATAAAAATTAGAAAAAAAATGCCCAAAGCAGGGAGATTGTATATCCATTAATTTCCTCTATCTTCTGCTGATTATCTATAAAGCTTAATGGCAGGTAGCAGCTGTGTTTTACTTAAGTCTTATAGACAGCTCAGGTTCTGTTATGATACAGGTGGAATATCTCCATTTCCTTTTCACTGTCTCATGAGCACCTTGAAATTTGGGAGTGACTATTTATGGGATGCTATATTCTTGGAGTTGCATTTAACACACAGAAGACAGTCAATAAATACATGTGTGGCAGGTGGCACTTTCATGCTCAAACGGTCCTCCTATCTCTCACACATGGAAAACCTTTCAGTTTCCCAGGCAGTTAGGCTAGATTCCTATGACAAATTTGGACCTAGTCTAATTTGAATTTGAGAGGAAGTAACACTCTTAGGTTCAGAGTAGAAGCAAGCAAGATTAAGTGAAAATTGTCTACATTATTTTTCCATTTTTAAACAAATGTTGAAACTTGGGTTGAGATGGCTAGATGGGAACATGACAGACATTCTGTTATTCATGGGGTTTTGGCTCCTACGTAAAAAAGAATGGTTTACTTTTTTTTCTTCTCTATGCCATGATAGTAAGCTATTAGTGAACTATCTGCATCCTCTAACTTTCATAACATGAGATGTTAAACTGGAACTGGAGCTTTTCACTTGTAACTAGCAAACATACCCTGTGTTCCCACCCATTGTTTTGACTACATCTGCCCATTAGAACTACTGAAAAAAAAAACTGGTATGCATCATAATCATCTAAATAAGCTGGTAAAATGGCCATTTTAAGGTCTGTACCTAAAGAGTTTTGATTTATAAGTCTATAAAGCTAAAGGCTTTATAATTTAAGTGGCACTTGAGGTATTCTCAAACCACACTATGCTAAGCGCTGGCCTACTCAGTTTTAAAAACTTCTAATAATATGTGTTTTTTGTTTCATCTGTACCAGTCGTTCTCAATCCTGGTCGTAGATCAGAACCACATGGAAAACTTTCAAAGCAATATAAATGCAAAGCTATGCCACAGAACAATTACATCTAATTATATGGAAGTGAATGAATGCAAATAAATTTATTTTATTTGTGCTATGTCATAGTGCCCACATTAATGATTAGAAGCTCTACTACACAATGTGGACATACAGGAAACACAGGCAAGTACAATTCAGCCCTCTGCCCACTTATCTGAGAACTTTCATGGAGAGAAGTCCTACAGCATAGGGCCAGACAGATTTCTTAAACATTTGAAATGCAAAGATTCTTGTTAGGATATTGACTTGACAGATATTGTTTTCTCTACTTTAATTCTGACTTCTTTATCACTTTCTTGCTAAGCTGTTGCTACAATGAGGGCTGGAGTGTGAAGAGCCTTTGTCTTTCAGAACTCTGACAGATGGAAATAATGTAAGATCATCTCTATTCTCAGGGTGGAATTAAAGCCTGCAACCAGTGTGAGAAGCCATGATGAAGATCCAAAGACTGTGGATCATCTACTTAGTATGGAGTGATCCTGCTTTGTAAGGGGTCATATGGAGTGAAGCTGAAATTATTCTTATAAATTCTCAAATAAAGCAAGAGAGCAACCAGAGGATGCTTGGGGTCTTTAACTCTCAATAAGCACAGGAATAGCTGGAAGGGTAGGTTAAATGCCCTGCTCCCAAGGGTTGGACATACTTAGATATAGGGAGCAGGAAGATTTTCTGCCATACAGGAGAACAAACTGGTAGCTGAAACATTTCATCCCACTTTAGCAGAGGCCACCCCAACCTCAGAAGGTGCTGACATTAGTATCCCTCAATAGCCTGATTTTAACTGCAATGAGAACACAGAAAACTACAAGTCACTTAGAGAGCCCAATAAAAAGAGAAAGAATAGGCTAGATTCTTAACATTGGTTTTTAATATAACACATACACTAAATATTGGAATACATAAAGGATAAAAATAGCATTCTTTTTTACATTTTTTATTGTTATTACACTTTTTCCATAAGTCATACATCATTTCTCAATTGAGTCTAGAGTCGCTTCCCTTTCCATGTCCCCCACTCCACCCGATGCCCTGTACTCCGCTCTACCTATCCTGCATCTTTTTCCGAGTCTTTCCAGAGGTTTTTTTTGTTCCTTTAAGTTCCTTTGTTGTTGTTCTCTCCAACTTGTATTGCTACAGTACATATATATATATATATATATAATAAATAATATGTATAATAGACAGATATATATATATAATATATTATATACATACATACAGACATACATAAACATACATACGCATTGAATTGGAGGACATTTTTTTCCTAATAGATGTCATGTTTCCTTAAGGAAGTGCTCAAAGCTTCCTCCTTGGCAATCCTAACCAACCACAATCCTGCACTTTTGCTCAACGTTGGGGTCTTTCCCTCCATGGTTCCCAAATGAAGTCCAGTAAAGCACGCATCTTCTGATCCCCCTGTACTGGCCTCCATGATATGGCCCAGGTAGTCCAAATGGCAGTCCATATTCTGATAGAGCTGAAATCCCTCTTAAGCTGTTTAGTCCACAAGCTGGGTATCTCGGTAGTACCCCATCTGGCATTGAAGGTTTGGGGATTCTTGGAGAGACATGAGTCTTCAGTCCATAGGAAGGTTTACAAAGCTGTGTCTCAGTCTTTTAGGGAGTGCTGAAAATGGTGGCAGCCTCAGGGTAGGTGCACTTGACAGTAAGAATTGAAGACAGGCCAAACCACAGTACTCTCTTTTTTTATTTTATTTTATTATTATTATATTTTTTTACTAAAATCTGCAAGTCTATGCCTGGAGTACAGTTTCTCTGGTCTTGATTATTTATTTCTGGTTGTACTTTCCTTTGGATCTTAAGACCACATAGTTAGCCCAGATTAACCAAGGTTTTTGTTTTCTCAAGACTCAGTTTGAGGATATGGCCCTGCAGGGTTCTTGGGTTTTTTGGGGGGGAGGAGGGGGAGTCGCCTTCTCTCCTTTCAGCTTTTCATTTACCAGCTCCATCCACCAAGGAAAAACAGATCTTGCTAGACCAGGCTTCCTTTTCTGAAGCATGAGCAACCTTTTCCTCTTTATAGCGGGCTGCATTCCATTAGTGGATCTCCAACTCCCCTGAACAGGAAGACTGGTGACCCACATTTCAGGACATTTCAAGAATGCCCCTATGATAATCCCCTAAGCTTGTTGACCTCTGAGGGCAAGGAACAAAGTTATCCCTTAGGTCTAAATGACTCTATAGAACATAAAAATGTCACCTTAACTTTCACATCAATGGAAACAGAAAACTATTTATTGTTGATCACTTAATTGGTAGCACATACACAAAAATCTATAATAAATACATAGAGCCAGAAATTATGGAGGAAGAAATATAAAATATTAAGGGGACAGTAAGAATATAGTTTCATGTAGAGAAAGGAGATACTGGGCAAATATACTATTTGAACAAACAACCTGTCACCCCCCACTGGATGGTGGGACTGTGGGGATTTGGGCACAACAGTCTGCAGATTGGTTTTTGCACGAAGATGCTTGTACTCATGGATTATCACTTATAGCTAAAAAATGGAAAAAAAAACCCTGAAAGATACAGGACAGTTATGGCAGAATACATGATCGGGATGGGGTGGGTGGGTGGGGAAGGGAAAGGGAAATATGCCTGATATGCATTGGAAAATGATGTACGAAATGCACAAAGCATCAATAAAAATTAAATTAAAAAAATAAATAGATAATAGAGAAAAATCTACATGAGTTGAGGAAAGTTCAATTACATGATGTCCCAGGTTCTAATTACAATTTATAAGAAACTCTACTATGCAAGATCAAGGTCCAGAATTCCAGTCATAAAGATATGATATTAAAAGCTTCTATATAGAAGAACATGTGTATTGTAAAGGTAGGAATATCAGCTGGAATTGGACTTCTCCCATGCTGGACAATGGAGAGTGTCAATAGCACAGCAGCACACAACCAACCATGGCTACATATTTAAATATGGTGTTACAGCTTGTATCTTAACTATTCATGAAGATACAGAGACACTAGTCTAAGTTTTCAGACTGTGATGATATTGGACAGTAGTGCAGTCTTTAGGAGGTAAGGCCTGGAGGAACAAGGTTCAGTTTTTTGTTTTTGTTTTTGTTTTTTTTTTTCACTGAAAGGATATTGGGACCCAGCTTCCTCCTCTCCTCCCTTCTCTTCTCTCCTCCCTTCTCTCTTCTCTTCTCTTCTCTTCTCTTCTCTTCTCTTCTCTTCTCTTCTCTTCTCTTCTCTTCTCTTCTCTTCTCTTCTCCTCTCCTCTCCTCTCCTCTTTTTTCTCTTCTTTCTCTTCTCCTCCCTTCCTCCCTCCTTCCGTCCCTCCCTCCCTCCCTCCTTCCCTCCCTCCCTCCCTCCCTTTCCCCCTCTGTGGTGCCCTGGCTGCCATGGAATAAAGGGAAATAGACTTGGTTTTTTTTGAACATTGGCCAAAATATTCTTCCTCACCACCTGGCAACAATGAGCTTAAACCTCTGAATTATAAGTAAAACTAAATATCTCCCTCTTGTAAACAGATCGTCATATGTTGACTTTGTCATGCCAGTGGAAACATGTTTAACCAATCTGAATCTACAGACTTGGTGTAGCCAGGGTCTACTATAGGTGAGTTCAATTCGAATCTCTCTGTCTGGCTACAATACTTGTTATGTTAGCTACTCAGGTACTTTCAGTATTACTTAACATTGCAATTATATCCATAGACTCCTGGGAAAAACTCAAGGTAATCAAACCTCGTCTTCAACCATACTGGCATCTGGGTGAGAAGGTAAAAGAGAGATTATTTGCATATCACTATTTGTCCAATCTGAGGAAATGGAATTACTTTAAAAATTAGAATAGTCCAGATGGAAAAAGCCAGAGCTGCTGGAGGAAGCACAGGCATGCAGGTTAGTTTACAGGGATGGCCATCGAGGCTGGAGTTTAGCTAGAGACCCACAGGAAAAAAATAGAAAATCTGTGTGAGAGTATTCAAATAGCAGTTTGGAATATAAAATATCAATTCCCTTCAACAAAATTTGCAAGTTAATATGGTTCATGGGAAGAAAGAAGAAAGAAAAGATCTCAAAGACATTTTCTAAAGTGGAAGGAAAAAGTAGGGGAAGAGGAAATGACTGGACAGTTCCCACGCTCTGAAGGCCCTGTGTGACAGGTCGGTATCATTAGGGAGGAGAGAATTCAATGAAAAAGTTATTACTATTTTATTTTCATATCTATATCTATATCTATATCTATATCTATCTATCTATATATTTCAGAATTGGGTAAGTAATCATAGTGGAAAGGTGTGAGCAACATGAAAAATAATAATTTATAACCCTTAACACAGGGGATAAAAAGCAATTTAGCCACAAGAGAATAATGAATGAACAAGCATCTGTAGTGCTTCTGGCTTTTTACTGCAGGTGGTCCATCTAAAGGTTATCTTTTCACTCATGCACCGAGACACAGCCTCTAGTCTATGGAATGAACATCTCTGTAGTTTTCCCTCTCTTGTTTCCATTGCTACTCCTTACTCTCCATTGGATCTTTCAAATCAGCATTCAAACATGTTGCTTTTGCTGCCACCTTAAAACTAATTCTTCAATTCCTTTGTGAGCTGCAGCCTTATTTAGATATTTTGATGTTTCAGAAAATATTTCCATGGGGAGATATAAACAAATTTCTACCCCCTGCTTTTAGATCATTAATAATAAACCAAAGCATGATTCTACCAAAGCCCAACGTGGGCAGCCAATGAATGTATTGGACATACTTAGAGAAGATGGTGAGGCATTACTTACAGAAATACGAAGTATGCCGAAGCGGCTGCACCACCAGGAAGTCTCACCCTAGCATGGATAATGACTCCCTACTAGGTGCATGCATGAAGCCCTCACCACTGCATTTAACCTTCCACAATTCATATACACTATCTCTTCCTGAGATGAGACCAACTTAGGGGATATATATATATATATATATATATATATATATATATATATATATCTCCCTGGTAGATGCAGGAAGGAGGGACTGAGATCAAGCAACCCTTTCTGCACCTCTCTCCTATGAGACAAGGTCAGCAGTCAATAGCCTGATATCCAGCATCTCTTGCTTTATCAGCCTCTCTGATAAAGATGCTAGTTGTTCTGTTCAAAGACAATGCTATATATCAGTGTTTTAACTTGCTTCCCTCCTAAACTGTAAGCAACTTTTCTATATCTATCACTATGCCTTAATTCTTGCCCAAATGCTTATGTCACTGATCTAGCATCAGTTCTCCGTATATACCATCTTTGAGCAAGACAATGCAAGTAACCACCCCTTAGCTTGATCCTCTTTCATGAATTGTCTTACAGGAAACCACAGGGCTTTGGTTTCCCTCCTTCTGCACTGCTGATTTTTATCAGCCTATTTTTGGTTCTTTGTCTTACTGCCAATCACTTGTCCTGAGGTGCCTCAAGTTCAATTCTTCCATCTGTTCTCTACCTATAGAGAACTCACCCAGTCCATGATTATCTCATTCAAGCTAGTCAGCATCAGTTCTCAAATTTATATTTCCAATAAAATTTGTAATTACTAACCATATGCCCCTGTGATAACTTCTCTTAGATATGTAGTAGACATCCCAATGAATGTGCATAAAATTGAACTGGTGATATTCTTTTATGTGCAGCCCTACCTTTATCATTCAATGTAAACTTGAATTTTTAGTTGTTTAATCAAAGTAACCCTTCTAACTTCACCTTTTTGTTATTTGTTTATTTTAATTTTATAATAAATCTCAAACAAATTTAGACTCTCTGACTCCTCCCTTCCCCCATCCCCATAGTTTTAGAGAATAAGAGACTGTAGAATCCATGTCCCTGGATAGGACTCCTATATTAAACCTCACCCACCCATGCCTCAGGGACCTGGCAGAACAGGGGGTGGAAAGATTGTAACAGCCAGGGTTGGTGCATGAACATCAGAAAGCAGGCTTCTGGGAACTTGCTCAAAAACGTGCTACAATGATGACAGCATGCACCAGATCTATGTCAAATCAATCAGACAAAACTCAGCATAGAATAGGGGGAAATGGGCAGCAGTCCCTAACCCTAGCCAAGGATTTGTTGGCAAATGATTACTGTGGGCCGAGGATTAGATCTTCCTGGAGGTGACCCTAGATAGACTGGCTAGACTCCAGTGGATGAATTTGCCCCAAGAGACCTCAGGATACAAATGCTGGGCTGGGTAGGACTTAAGGTCACATCTTCTGAGTCATCCCCTTGCTCAGTTTTCTCAATGACACCAGTTCTTCACAATCTTTCACATCTGTTACTTGTGCCATCTTGGCAATATTATCTGGTCTGCCAACTCTTCTAGGACCATTCTACCTGAGATATTTATCTCCATGAACAGTTTAAGGCACTTCAAATACTTCCTTTTAAATGAAGTCTACCTTGAATACCCTGCTTAAAAATAATCCCTCTTCCCTCCATTATCGAATTTTCCATCATTCTTACCTTGCATTACACTTTAATTATATTCATGTAAAACATAATTATTATACATCATATAATTTATACCTTAGTGATGTTTGCTGGGAACCTCTTCTCAGTAGAATTGCATACTTTAAGACCAGGGATCTTTATATGGTTTCACTAATGTATCTTCCTCAGGACCTTGGAAGAGCTTCTGGTACTAACAGGACTCAATGAACATAAACACAGTGACATTGGATACATTTATATCTAAGTACTATCAATAATTGTTATTCATGGCATATGACTAGAACCCAATTTTTAAAATATCTTAATCTATTTAAAATTAATTCTGGAAATTCCTTCCCAAGTACCTGTATGAGAACCTATCCATGTCCTAAAGATTACCTTAAGGTAAACATACTCTCAGATTTATAACAAATTCTTCCCTGGGCAAGGAAAGCTGTAAAGCAGAACCTTTGCTCTTTTCAGCTCCTCTAACTTGTCATTAGCTAACTTTTACTAATCCCCTCCAGAATTACAGCCCCATAGCCATAGAGAAGGGAAGAAGAATAAAATATGGTTTGATATGCACAACCATGGGGCAGCTTCCAATTTTCTGAGCACATCAGATGCATTGGCCTGGCATTATGAGGGCACACTTCCTCTTTCATACTTTTGTATCTGTATATTGCATTTTGATATGCATATATTCATTCATAGTTGAGGAAATCTGTACATAAACTTTCCAGGTGATTTGCATGAGTTACAATGAATGAGAGGACGTTAGGGAAATGATTCAGGGACAGAGCTGGGGAAAATGAAATACAGGTGGTCATTCTAGGAAAAGCATTTAAAAAGGATGCTATAAAGTCTTGTAGCATGTTATATAATTGTGATTATATATTACATATGTGTTAACTGTGTATACTAAAATATTTTTAGATTCACAGAAAATTATCAACTGTAGTAACATAAATAAGAAAAAAATTAGGTAATTGACTATATATTTTGAATTTATTTGCAAAAGCATTTTTAAGAACTGTAATTATCTATAAATTTTTGTTTCTAATGAGTTTCGTTTTCAATTAGAAAGTCCTCATAACTTAACTTCTGCCCCCAGTCCCCAATACACTTACAGATAATGGATTATACAGTTTATTTGCATGTAGTTATTTGTTTCAAATGAAGTAAGGGGAAGATGTAGATAGGCAGAAAGAGCTAAAAAGAGAAAAGGGAAAAAATAACAGAATGGCATGTTACCAAGCTGATTACAACTTTACACAGATAAAATTGTTCACAGAGCAAACCTTTCAAGGATCTGGGTGTAACACACTTCCAAATTGTTTTCATCAGAAACAAAGGATTATTATTAGTTCTCATCCACTATCTATCCTTGCCCACATATCAGAGTAATACTTTCTTGCCCACGTATCAGACTGCCTGAACAAGCTCTTACACACAACCCACATGGTTGTAGTAGAAAAGCCCAAGTGCACAAGTGAAAGATTTTCAGTGGAGATGAGGGGAAACATGTATACCACAAAGGGAAATCCAATTGAACAGCCTACATGGCAGGTGCTGAGTGATCCAACAATGTTTATCTGCATGCTGGAGAGAAAGACTTGAAGCTTCTCAGTCCACAAAGCTTTGTGCCTCAGTAGCCCCAATCCAACACTGAAGGTCTCAAAGTTCCTTGGAAAGTTGACTGTACTGAGTTTTTATGGAAAGGCTGAAGAAACTGGAGTTTATTGTCAGAGGAAAATGACAAGATCCATACAAGCACTCAGACAATATTGGAAGGTGGCTGCTCACACTGAGGGTCGCCTGCCCCCACCCCCCAACTCCCCAACCTACACCCTTTCCAGATATCAATTCTTTCTGGAAATACTCCCTCAGACACACAGAAGTGAGTATCACTTCTCTGATACAGTTGGAGACGTGTAATTATATAGATGATACAGTTGAAGATGTGCAGTTGTGTAGATGATACAGTTGAAGATGTGTAGTTGTGTAGATGATACAGTTGAAATGTGAGGCCCTCTGATCATGTGCCCAGTATTTCAACTACTTTACCATAAAATGTAGACTGTTTTGCTTCTCGACCATCTGTGCCCCTTTTCTAAGCCTAGGGAACAATTTGAGGAAGAGGAAGAGGGGACATGGTAGAATGTAAGGGCTATGATTGTGGTAAATGGTGAAACTACAGCAATATAGTCTGGACACTTATTTGATCAACTTTATTGAACATACAAGCCCCCCCAGCTGGATGGTGGGACCCTTGGGCTGTGTGGGTTTGGGCACAACTGCTTGCAAATTGGTTTTACATGAAGGATGCTTGTACTCATAAATTATTACTTATTGTTAAAAAATGAAAAAAAAAAAAATAGAAAAAAGTGTGTGTGTGTGTGTGTGTGTGTATGTGTGTGTGTGTTGTTACGAGGCAGCAAGCTCCACTTTGCGCTGTCGGGACCAAACAAAGGAGAAATGAAAACTCTATCCAGAAGAGGTGTCAACTCTGGTGAGTTACTGCCCCATCTGGGGCTACCATATTGAACAATACATTATTCCTATAGTCAAAAAAGACCTTCTAGCAGACTTCAGGATTGTCTTGAATTATTTAATGCATAGTAATATTAAAAATGTTTTCCTCATCAGTAACCCAGCAGGTCTGAATCACAAGCTGATTACCATGGGATTTCAGTGCTGCTCACTGGTAAACGAATTCATTAGAGAGCAACTTCACAGTTGCTGAAATAGCAGAACAATACTGTGAAGAGCTGGCTGGTGTGTTATTTGTTTATTTCTGCTACACCATCGGCACGATCACACCAGAAGTAATGAGTAAGGAAAGCAATAATTATTTCATTAACTGCAGCTGCTGATGTTGAGTCACTATATACATATATGTGTGTGTGTGTGTGTGAAAGCAAAGCATGTTTTTACTAGAGAAGTATTTAAGTAATTTGATCAATATTTAGCCAATAAATCTGTAATAAGTGTTTACTGTGTGACGACAGATGCAGTCTCCTCTGAGGGGGCATGGCAGTAAATCAGAGAGATAGAATCTCTGTCTTGGGTAGGAGAAAATCTAGTTATGGAAGAAAGAGCTCCCTTTGTATAATAGGTGGGTATGGTCCTTGATAATAACCTATATGTAGAATAGCCTTAGCTCTAGTGACTGCTGGTCTTTAAGCACGATTTTTACTGTCCAAAACAACATGTATTTTCAAAACTTTTCCAGGGAGGATATACAACTTTCTGTGTTGGAAGTATAAGAGATAGAAAACTAGGGAAAGAGATAGGAGGAGGCTATGATTACTAGACTACCATGCCTAGTTTTCTAACTCGCTTATTCTTTTCTTTTTATCGTTTATTTGCCTTTTCACTATATTTTCTATGATTTCCCTAATATTATTTCCCTACTATTCATCATCTTCATTTTATAGCTTTAAAAAATTCCCAAATAATAATTTATTGGTTCAAATATCAAAAGCAATTTAAACAAGATCTTCTCAGAATTCAGCATATGTTGATAGCTTATTGTTCTGCATGGTCTCTGTTTCTCCTAAGCTGCTTTTGACTCCTGTGATTGTACACTGTGCCATATTCCACATTAAAGACCTCACAACACTGTAAAGATTTGGCATTCTGCTAATCAGCAGGAGTAGCCCCAGTGGAATTTAGGCTTCTCCCCTGAATTATCTGAAAGGGCTATTTTTGAGTGCCTAAGATCAGTATCTTGAGACAATAAGCTTGCCAGAGTTGTGAGTTCTAGAATGTTGGAACTCTTGAGGAGAAAGTCTGCTGGTGGCTGTGCATCGAGTGTTTGACGTGTAATATTTGTTTTCCCGTCTTCAACCATGTATTCTTCAAGATCATTACAGGACCTCAAACAGAGATATTTTCCATCTACTCCAGAAACCGAACTTCTGAACTTCTGCAGGTGATGGGAGGAGGATTCGTCAAGGCCTTGCTCAGGAGAGGCAGGGCTTCCTGGGCATTCCCATCATAGAGCCTTTGTGGTCTTCAGTCTTGTTGCTGTGGGCCCCACAGTTTTGAAATATACATTGTGTCAATCCTTCCTTTTCTCCTCTGACATCTTTAAATTTGGCCTTCTCAGGTTTGCTAAGCCAGTTATCCTTACGTGAATTAGGACACCAGCTTCATGTCATAAGCACACAGTACAGAAGTGAACTTCATTTCCTACTGATACTTGTCCAGGTCTCGGTCATGCAGTAGCATGAGACACCCACCCCCACTCATTCTTTGTCTCATCTTTGTCAGGTTTTACTCTTTCAGAAAATTCCTTTGAAATAACTAACTCTACTCCCCCCCCCACCAAAGGAAGCTAAATTTTGTTTATTTGACCTTCCATCAAAACCCAGAAATGATATTTAGAAAATTTTAACATCAGATAAATATCATATTCTGGAATCAGTTTTTGATAGAGCTGTTCAGAAATTTGTATTCTACTTTTTGTAGCTGACTAAGAATTATCTGGTCAGAATTCTTAAGACAGATCATGTAGCAACCGAAATCCAAATATTGCTACACAAGCAATCCTGAAGAGCATGCTATTTGCAAAGCAAATTTGAAACCACACTCTTGGCTTGAATCAGATAATATTAAGGCTGAGATGTCAGATGTCAGCAAGGATAAGTTTGATATTTAAAACTAATTAAGGAACTGTACAAATTGCACACAGATATATTACTCAGCATATCCTGAATAGCTCAGTAATTGCAAAACCTAATTCATCTCACTTAGTGACCTCCCATTCAGGGCTGAAAACACAGATTTCTTTGTTTTCAAAGAAGCAAGCAAGGAGCTTTACTCTTAAGCTAAGAGCTCCTATATTCTTGCTTTTCTTGTGGGTTGGGAATTAGTACCATCCCTTGGTAATCAACATGATGTGCAGGCAGGAATTCCTATATGGATCAATCAGAAGGTAGAAACATGTGTCAGACACAAAGTTATAAGATAGATTCCTTTTCTTTATTTTCCTCCTTGGGGTCAGTGAATGTTTTGGCAACCACCCCCTCTGCCTACAGTCTCTGCATGCCAGTACCCTTCCCTACCTTCACAGTGACTACCTCCAATTAGTTAGCCGACATCCTGTCATAGAGGGCATTGAAACAGCACAGTACTCTAATGGGCTGGCCCGTCTGCATTCCACAAACCCCATGGGCCCTGTTCTGAGTGCTGTGATGGCCCCAGTCAATTATAATTTTCTGAAACGTGGTTTAGATTTTCATCATTTTCTCCCTAAAGCTGTGTGTAGTTCTTTATCACCTGTCTAACAAGGTTTCTATTCATTAGCCTGGCTTCTAAAATTCTTAGAATCTGCCTTCAGTGTTCCTTTGCCATGTATAATCAATATTTGCACCAAGTTGGATGACACACTATTGCTCTAGAAGTGCTATAAACTTCCTAAATCTATAGATTTGCTTGCTAATCACTCCATTTGAGTCTTTCTTACCATTACTCATCTCTATCTATTGAATTGTCTAGCAATTATGTCTCAACTCAAAGGTTGCTAAACTCAGACTGGTTTCCGGTCTACAAACTTTCCAATATTATATTGGCCCCATGTATGATATAAGTTTATTCTATTTTTCTTACAAATTTCAGTCACATGCTTCTTAATTCTTCCCAGAATGAATGACATGGCAAGACTTAGAGAGTCTTTTATGGCAGCAGGATTTATAATATATTCTGATGATCAGAGAGGAGATATTGATTATTGAGGGGAATTTTGTTACCTCTGTAAGTAAATGTTTAAGCAAGTATGTACATTATATGTTTATGAAACATATGAAATCTGCTGTGAATTGGTTGGATTTATTTTCTGCCCCAGTATTTCTCTCTTCCTTGGAAACAAGTGTTTATTCAACTGGTTTTCTCAAAGATCTACTAAATGCCAGCACTACAATAGTAAGTGTGGCACTTTCATGGACTGCATTCCATAAAGTATACAAACAAGAAAGCAAATGAACATACAATATTTTCTTACATCATATGACATGAAAAAAGGAATCATGAGAGTTAGAGCAGGTGTTCTATTAAGGTTTTTCAGAAAAGATCATTGAGACTAAATCTGAATTTAATGAATGAACTGTGTGGTAATGTAGAAAAATCTCCCAGGCAGTGGGAACAACCAGGCAGTGAGTACAATAAGATGGGAATGTATGTCCAGAGTGATTGATGGCAAGGAAAGACAGAGGTCCTGACCACCCGAGTTTAATCCATGGATTAAACCTGAGTTTTATCCCTGGAACCTATGCATAAAGCCAAATGGTTGGTGTGGATCTGTAATCCCAGCACTCCTATGGGGAGATTACAGGCAGAGTCAGGAGAATCGCCTGACCAGCTAGACTGGAATGAAGCAGCAGAAACAAGACAGTCTTGCCACAAGGTGGAAAGCAAGAACCAATTTCCAAAATTGTCCTCTGAGTTCTATGTGTATGCTGCACCATGCACCCATGTACAAATCATACAAGGTAAAAATTAAAATAAAAATAAAGATTGAAAGAGGGAGGAGACGGTGCTATGGGTGTGAGAGCATGGATGGCCTTGCAGACCATGGAAAAGAATTTGTATTTGGCTCTGATGAGTCTGCCTGAAGGTGTCATGTGATGTGAGTGGAGTCGGGATGACATGAGATCAGTGGGGAGGTCATTTCAGTCCTCTCCATGAAAAATGATGTGCTTTGGAGTTATGCAGAGGCCACAAAGAGGGATCAGAAGCTCCCAGGATCAAAGAGCACTTGATTCAATCTACACACACACACACACACACACACACACACACACACACACAAAGTAAAAATAAATCGTTTAAAAGCTGTTTGCCACTTTTTCTGTTCACTATGGTTTGGATTTTCTTTTTAGTTTTCTAATCTATGTCACTAACTATACTTTCTTTCAATTGCTCTTGTCATCTCTGGTCACCTCTGTAGAGTCTCCCATGGTGCACCTCACCTTGCTTACACAGCCTTTCCTACCCAGCTTCTGCTTCTCTGCTTTCCTCCTTCCCCCTCCTCTGCCCTTTTCCTTTTTTCCCCCTTTTTGTTATTATGACTGTGAATTACCCCTCATCAGGAAATTTCCCCATCTGTTTTCCATATGCCATGTGCCCTGGGACATGGAATTGTGTCCACACAGCCTTTCTCCCCCAAGGGCAAAAGGAGCCTCCAGAGCTCATGGTCTAGAAATGATGTTTATGCTAAGCTTTCAGTTTGAACTTTAACATTGTGATGATTTATCTTCATTGTCAACTTGACTGGATTTAGAATAACCATGGAAATGTATCTTTGGCTGTATTTATGAGGATGTTTCTAGAAAATTTTAATTGAGGAAAGAAAAATCTACCCTGCTTGTGGATGCACATTCCTTATACGCTGAGGTTTAGGCCTGAGTCAGAAGGTGAACATGAGCTCCCTGAACATCAGCATCCATGTCTCTGCTTCCCAATGGCAGATGCAATGTGACCTTCTTTCCTTAAGTTGCTTCTGTCAGGTATTTTGTTGCAGTAATATAAAAAGAAACTAATACACCTCTATGTAAGTGACACTACCAATGTGTGTGGTATAGGCTGTAGGTTTAATATCACCTGGAAGCTACTACAACCCAAATCACAGCCTCTTATAATCCGTGCCCAGTCAGTTGAATATACTAAAGAGACTTTGAAAACCAAGATCCATCACAGTTTCTATCACACCCACAACACTCAGGTGTATAGCTCAGACATCCATTTGACTTTGTTGCTGCTGATCTGTGTTGCTGGCCCTTCTACAGTTTTAGCACATTGCTAGTACAGTAGTAGTAAGGCAGAATTCATTCCCCATCAACTAAAACTATCATAAAGACAAAGGTTTGAAATCTACATGTCAGTCAGACACTCAGGAACACTATTATTTTCCACACCTTGAAACATTTGAAACCGTAGGCTCCTTCTTGAGTCTTCAGAACCAATGCCAGATTGCCTTGTAGAACAGCCCAGTGCTAGGAATCTAAATTCCATGACAATGAGAGAAAACCCAAATTGACTGCAGTTGCCAGCCAATGTCTTTAAAAAGGAAAGGAAGCAGTGGGAAGGGCCATGCTGTCCTCTTCTGTGGTTAGTAGCCTCAGTCCAATGGAGAATCAGAAGCGGGATTTTTCTAAAGCAAAGCATTGTTCTAAGTATCAAAGTCATTGCTCAGAATTAAAGTAACAATAATTTTTCCTTTTTATAAAATTCACCTTCTTGTATTTTGTAGAATGTTTTAGTTTTTATTTTTATTTTTATTCTGCATTTGCACATTTCGTACAATGGCTCCCATTCACATTTAGGTCCCCTTACCTCTGTGCCCCCAACCCTCCATCAGAACTCATGCATCATATCATCCATGTCAAGTCCCATCCATTCCAGCTTTTGAACTCAGATGACTGTCTGTGCAAGTCCATCCACTGGAGTCTACTCAGCACATCTGGAAATCTTAAGAATGACATACTCTCCCTTACTCAGGAATAATCAACCTCCAGTAGTTCTCAGTCCAGGACTTGCCCACCATCCATTTCTCTTGCTCCACTCCGAGACCTTGTCTGAGTTGGCATTGGTTCTGTGCTTGATACCATCGTCAGAAATTCACATGTGCAAGCTTTCAATAGTCTGAAAGAATCTGCATTCCTATGTTCATGCACCAGCCCTGGATCTTACAGTCTTTCTGCTCCCTGTTCCACAATGGTCCTTGAGCCACAAGTAGGTGAGGCTTAATACAGGAGTCCTATCCAGGGACACACACTCTGGAGGCTCCCACTCATTGGGACTCAGCCAGTTGTGGCTTTCTGTGTGCATTGCACTCTGTTGTACAAGAAGGCTTCAGTGGTGAGAATTGTGGGATGCCCTCATTTTCTCTCCACTCCTCATTCTGTTATGTTCCACAAGTCTCAAGTATAGAGGTTCAACTGTAGATGTGACTTCCAGGATTGGGTGTCTCTCAGACACATATTTTCTGGGTCTGACCAGTTGTGGGACTCCACAGTACCCTCGATCTGTGGCAATGAGGAGCTTCTTTGATGAGTGATATACAGTCTGCTTGTCTGTAAATACAAAATGCCATATTAAGCATATGATAAAAAGTTCCATTTGTCAAGAGATATGACAGAGGATCTCTAGGATCTATGTCCTCTCGAGCTATGTGTATTTGACTGAATTTACAGTGCTACTCATGAGTTAATTCCCATTTAGAGGGTTTTAAGTCCAATTAGAAAGCTGTTGATTAGCCCCAGATAGGAGTGCCATTACTTCACCAATGGAGGTAGTTTGCTGTGCTGGTCATTATGGATATTAGGCTTTAGGGATGGGTTGGACCATTGATTGATTTTTCTCCCTTAACAGTGTGCATGTGCATTTTATTTAGCATTGTAAGAGCTAAACTTCAGGTAGAAGGCCTCTAGGTCAGTTCCTGCTCCATTACTCCAAGTTCTGTTTCTGAAGTATGTCCTGTCTTCATTTGTAAGGTCGTAGAATATTAGATAGTAAATAATGTTATGGAATATTAGATAGTAAATAATGTTATGGAATATTAGATAGTAAATAATGTTATGAAGTTGTATAACTTAGTTTACAATCCTATTTACAGTTTTGGTCCAATGTTCCACTGAGGGAATAGTATTTAATTATTAAATACATTTCTTTTATATAGTAATTTGGAGCCATTTTGGTAGAAATCAGATATTCAGTGTTCTATAGACTTCTAAAGTTAGATTCTCCTGGTCTCCTGCTAGATACTCTTTCCTTAGGTGGACAGTCAGGAGGGAGAGGGTTAGGTTTCTCAGCTTCCTGTTCTGTTGTTGTTTTCAAGTAACATTTTGTTTAATACTCTCAACACTTAAAAAAAAAACACGTAGATAACTCTACTCAGGTTTTGTGTGTGTGTGTGTGTGTGTGAAAGTAAGGAAAGGAGACTCACATAGATAAAAATTTCCTTCAAGTCCTAAAATTTAGTCAGTAGGTGAGCCAAGTTAAAACTTAATGCTAAGTTAGCTTTAAGAGAAATTCCAGACTCATGTATGAGCTCTGACTGTTTAATTTCAGGACTATGTTAGGAAACAGGCCTGAAGACAAAGTTTCAATTTAACTTCATCATGCTTGACTTCCCTTAATTTAATATTTCTGGGGCTGGAGAAATGGCGTAGCCGTTA
Organism: Rhizomys pruinosus; assembly: GCA_009823505.1. Taxonomy (NCBI): domain Eukaryota; kingdom Metazoa; phylum Chordata; class Mammalia; order Rodentia; family Spalacidae; genus Rhizomys; species Rhizomys pruinosus. The sequence continues at coordinate 724,320 of VZQC01010960.1, read as the reverse complement.
AGAGCGCCGACTGCTCTTGCAGAGGACCCGGGTTCGATCCCCAGCACCCACATGGCAGCTGAAAACCATCTTTAACTCCAGTTCCAGGGGAATCCGACACACTCTTCTGACTTCCGAGGCATTGCACAACATGGGTGCACAGACCTACATGTAGACAGTACATTCATACCCATACGAAAATAAGTAAAAATTGTTTAAAAATACTTCTATAATCTCTTTTAGGAAGATACCATTTATTAAACTTTTTTAGGTAATCTTAAAATCTAAGTAGAAAAAAAATGGAGTACTCTTTGGACCTGTTTTATCTTTTGTCCTTGTGTTAAAGAAAGGTATGTTTTAGGGCTAAATATAAGTGACCATTTTAGTAATGCAAAAATTTAACAGTTTTGGTGTTTGCCTCAGTAACTTGAAATGCAATATAATAACAATTTTCCATATAATACCAATTGCCACATACTTGTCATCTCATGCGCAAGGCATCTTACTAGACAGGGTACAGAGAGAGTCTCAGTAGAATAGGGATGCGTTTGACAACCTTCATTTTTCATGTAACAATCTGAAGCTCAAAATTTTCAAACAGTGTACTGGAGATCTAAGACAACAGCAACTTGATTTACTGGGATGAAAAGCCTGGGTTATGACCACCAGAGGAAGAGTTTTTAAGGCCCTCCATAAGAGCATTCCTTTTTGAATGCCTCACTCTTTAAATTCAAAGTAGTTATGCAGCTTCTGTGTGTTTTTGTGAACTTGAATAAAATATACATGCAATATCTATGAATATTTAATAGAAATGCACAGGGAAAAGTGGGTGGTTTTTGCCTGTACCTGTGTGTTGCCAGGGTAATTTCATTCTACCTTGCTCTTTTTGTTGTGCTGTCTTGAGAGGAGAAATTGTTCCACTGGAGAGAATATGAAGCAATGTGAAAATTATAGTAAATCTCCCCTTTAAGGGGCAGTGTTTGGCAATGTTTATTCAGCAGTATTTACTTCGCTTGATGCCTTTATTTCATTGATTTAAGTTTACTTCCTACCACCTCACTGCTACACACATTGACACTGGGAAAGGTGAAACAGTCAAACACCTTTGGTGAATCAATGTTTTCTGTTGTTCCAAGTTGCCCTAACCAAATTTTATTTTATGTCTTTCTTCTGACCATCACAAAGACAATAGATTAAAATGAATGGCTCTGAATGTAGTGCACATATTTTCTCTTTGCTCTTAGTATTTTGTAACCCTCAAAGAGGAAATATTCAAAACAGTTTTGTCACATTAAGACACTATATCCATTTGTGCTGGATAGCTTTAGTGTCAACTTGACACACCTAGTTTGAGGGAGCCTCAATTGGGGAATTGGCTCCATTGGACTGGCCTGTGGGCACATCTGTGGAGTATTGTCTTGATTGTTGAGCAGTGTGGGAGTGCCCAGCCCACTATGGATTGTGGCACCCTGGGCAGGTTGTTGTGTACTGTATAAGAGGGCAGGCTGGGCATGGGCCAGGGGAGCAAGCCAATAAGCAGCATTCCTCCGTGGCCTGTGCTTCAGCTCCTGCCTCCAGGTTCCTGCCCTGAGTTCCTGCCTTGAGCTCCCTGAGTGATGAACTGTGACCCAGGAGATGTAAGCTGAATAAACCCTTTCCTCCCCAAGTTGGTGTCGGTCAGACTGTTTTGTCACAGCAATGAAAGAGAAACTAGAACACTATTCTAACTTGCTTTCTTTAAACATGATTAGAGATTTTATTTAGAAACATAATCTAGACAAAACTCAACTTGTGAAACTCAAGAGGTCACATACTTGAATGTTTAACAAAGGTATCACTTTACTCAAAAGAGGACAGAGACATTTGTTTTCCTGTAGTTAGAAATAACTAAATCAATGTAAAGAAGACAAATTCTTTTATTCTCTGTGTGGCATTAAAATAATAATACATAAGAATTCAATGTATTTTTCTCTCTAGCACTATGGAGGTTTTCTTATCCAAAGATATATTATTTTCCTTCTTTTTTAGTGTGTGGATACTTTGGATCCTAAACCTTCAATTATGCATTTCCTTCTTTCTTTTTCTTTATTTTCACTTCCAGAACACATTTAGGGATTCACAGTTTAACAGTAAACTTGCATGCAGGTAATAAGAGATAACTTTACATTCCTAGATTACAAAGCAACTTGATATATCTTTGTTCTGTGCCCCAATAAGTGGTCAATTTTGGAACAGTTCCAGGGGGTGCTGAATATAAAGTATATTCTTTGGTGCTTGGGTGGAATATTCGGTAGATGTCTTTTAGGTCCATTTGGTGTATCATATCGTTCACTTCATATGTTTATTTATTTTTTATTTGGTTGATCTGTCCAATGGACATGGTAGGGTATTGAAGTCCCCTACTACTAGTGTGTTGAGATTAATCTGTGCCTTAAAGTCTAGTAGAATTGTATTTATGAAGTTTGGTGTACCAGTGTTTGGTGCATATATATTCATGATTGTGATATGTTCTTGGTTAATTGTTCCTTTGATAAGAGTGAAGTAACCCTCTATCTCTTCTGATAGTTTTAGTTTGAAGTCTATTTTGTCTGATATTAGAATGGCAATTCCTGCTTGCTTCTTAGTGCTATGTGCTTGGAATATTTTTTCCAGCATTTTACTTTAAGATAGTGACTGCCCTTGAAGTTGAAATGGGTTTCTTGCAGACAATAAAAAGATGGATTTTGTTTCATAATCCATTCTACTAGTCTATGTCTCTTGTCTGGGGAGTTCAGTCCTTTAATATTTAAAGTTTTTATTGAGAGATGTATATTGCTTCCTGTAATTTTAGTTTCTGTTTTCATTTTTGGTCTAGGTTTGTATTTCCATGATTATGCCCTCATTAACTACTTTCTGTTGCTGCTTGGGTATAGTTGTTCTTTTCTTCCACTTTTTGTACTGCTTCAAGTATTCTCTGATGGGTTGCTTTTCTGGATATGAATTCTTTCAGCGTATTCATGTCATGGAAGATTTTTTTTCTCCTTCAACTATAATAGACATTTTTGCTGGGTAAAGTATTCTGGGTTGGCATCTCTAGGCATTTAGAACTGGGAATACTTTGGTCCAAGCTCTTCTGGCTTTCATCGTTTGCATAAAAAAGTCAGCTATAATTGTAATGGGGTTTCCTTTGTTTGTAACTTGTTTTTCTTTTGCAGCTTTCACTATTCTGGCTTTGTTTTGGCCATATGATGTTTTTACTGTGATATTGTGTGGGACATTTCTTTCCTGGTCCTTTCTATTTGCTGTTCTATTTATTTCTTGTATTTGTATGGGTATGTCTTTCCTTAATTTGGGGAATATTTCTTCTACAATCATGTTGAAGATCTGGTCAGTACCATTATGAGATTCTTCTCCTTCCTCTATACCTACCTAGCTTTGGTCTTTTTTGTGGTGTTCCACATTTCCTGATTATTCCAGGACAGGTAACAGTCAAGTAGGGTCTGCCTACAGACTTTTCAGGGCTGGTTACAAATATCCAAGTGTGGGAAAACTTAGTTAAGATGGGTAGCATTCTAAGCCAATGGTACCTCCTTGGCCACACCCACGGGATGGGGTGTAGTGAAGAAAAGATTTAGGATTCGGCCCTGAGAATTGAGTCATGATGGATATTTTAGCAGACATCTTGAAATAAAATCACTCTCTCTGCATTTGAACCTCAACATGCGTCCACGTGGAGTGCTTTCCTGCGCGGGCTTTCCACATGGGTCATCCTAGGATTAAGTGGGCCCCACCACAAATCTTGGCTGCGACACCACAATTGGCATCCGAACATGGGGCAGAAGGAAACCTTGACAACCTAGGTATGCATACCCCTAAATCTTGCCTTTTTCTTCTCTTTGTTCTCTCTCTCCTGATATCTATCTGTTGTGGTGGAGCTGTCTTTCCTGCTGGTTTCAGTGGATGGGACAGTGGTCTGAGGGCATGTGGCTTTGTACACGTGGAGGAGAGTAGCCTGGCTCTGATTTGTTTCAGAGGGAGCACCCAATGCTTTCCAGACATGTGCCTCCTGGCATGGTCACTCCTGCAGGCTATAAAAGCCAGTGACCTCAAGGCTGAATTTAACATTAAGGCTCAGCAGTTACGCTTGGCCTTAAAACCATTTTTCATAATTCTACAAGTCTGAAAAACTTTCTGGTTTTAAATTCCATCCCCCAAAGAAAGACTCCTGCTCTGAGGAACCAGCTCCTCAAGTTCAGTTCCAATCTTAACTTGTTCATATGTAAATTTTCCCCTAGTAGCTCTCCTTGACCTAGCACAGTTCTTTCTGTTGCAAATTAAGACCTTTCAGGGAACTACCCTCCTCCAAGAGCATCCTCTTGTAGATAATTTCAAGCCTTGGCTATTTTCTCTTAAATTTTGTATACAAGATTTGTTTTTGGATAAAAGTGTGTTGCTCTATTGTCTTCTTGTGGGTTTTCTCTGAATCTAACTCTTCTTACCTAAAACCTGCCAGCTATTTGTAGATCCAAGGTTGGGCTTTAGCTAACAGTAATTCGAATCCATTTCAGCATGCTCAATTTAAAGTGTAATATTTTTACTTAACTCCCTGGTACCCTAGATATCCTTTGAGTAAATATATGTGCACAGTTAAAATTAATTGGTTGATTTAATTTTATCTTGCTCTTAACTGAGTAACATCAATGTTATCTGAAAACAACTGTGTTATTTTATTGTAGAATCCCTTAAAAATAAACAAATAATTAAAAAAATGTGTTTCATCTTAAAAATCTCTTCTCACAGAATTCTTGATCACATGTGGTTTGAGCTTTGGTGCCATCAGTCTGCCTGCTGTGCAAGCATACCAGCTGCCTGACTGATCACATGGCATCTAAATCATGCCCTTTAAATTTTGATTTTAGGTAACATTCTTTTGATTTCAGCATTTGGGAAACAAAATAGATGGATTTCTAGCAGAATTTACAGGCCTTGGAGTTCTAACAAAACAAAATTGCTTGGATAAATTGTCTTTTTTTAAAGGCCCATTGGTAAAAGTCTCTTTAACAACATGAATTGATATTTTGGTTCAATTTAAATGAGAGATTTTTTGAATAAAACTGTTTTATGCTTCTTTAAGCCCATCTTCAAGCTGTGTGTATGTGTGAGTGAATGCGAGTTCCTGCTTTTAATTCATTATAATCATACAGGTTTAAATCTAATTAGGAACTGACTGTAAACAAAATAGATTCAATTCATAAAAATTTTTTGTTTTATACCCCTTAGTGTTAACAATTTTTAATTGGGTTTATAGTATGCATATTATTCAATTTAATGATAAATTGTTGATTATTATTGGTAATTGTTATGGATAGTTATAGTTATTAAATATAATTGTTAATAACAATTGATAGAAATTCAGTCTAATGGTAAATTTTTCATTTTGTTGGCTATTATTATTGACAATTATTATTCATAATAATTATTTATTGATGTGTCTAATAATGGTTAATGATAATTATTAATAATTAATACTAATTAATAATGGTAATAATTCTTGTGATTATTGTTGTGATTATGGATAATTATTATTCTTCCAAAGCCCTTAATGATAAGACAAGATGGATCAGTCCAAAACTACAAACAACTTTGGCCTGTCTACTTTTGGAAATCCGCAGTCTTTAGATTTATAAATAGCATAGGGGAAGTTAGGCTTAGCAGAGGGGCAGTTTAAGGCAGTCAACCAGAAGAGAAAGGATAGGGAAAGAATAGGAGTAAACTTTAGAGATAGTTCATTAAAGGCAAATGGTTGGAAATGGGCTTAAGAGGTGGCATATGGATCTCAGCTGTTTTATGCGTTACTAGGACATTTATTCTAATTATGTAAAAATAACCCTAAACAAATTATAAAAAATTCATGGTTTTCATTGGACATCAAACAATATGGCTTTTGTCTCTTACAGGTCAACCTAACAAATCTTTCTTTATTATGTATGTATGTATGTGTGTATGTATGTGTGGGCACGTGTGTATGGATGTGTGTACTTGTACTCTAAGTATATTTTAATGTTAACAGCCATGATACCAGTAAAAACATTGCCTCTGAGTTGGAACATGGCCCTTCCTTCTCAAGACGCAAATTTATACTAAACAAAATTTATTTTCAACAAAGGTTATGGGTTATCTATTAAAAAATTTAAAATAAGGCTGGAGAGATAGCCTAGCAGTTAAGAGCACCAACTGCTCTTGCAGAGGACCCGGGTTCGATCCCCAGCACCCACATGGTGGCTAAGAACCGTCTGTAACTCCAATTACAGGAGAACTCCAGTTCCAGGGGAATCTGAGACCCTCTTCTGACCTCCGCAGCATTGCATGACACGGGTGCACAAACCTACACGCCGACAGTACATTCATACACATACAAAAATAAAATTTTAAAAATTAAAAAAATTTAAAATAATGGATCTACACTGCCACCTACTGGTTACGCTCTTTCAACATCTAAAACAAAGATGCAACCAGGTTTTCATTGTATTAAAGTGTTAATAAGTTTTTGGGTATTTGGGAATAAAAAATAAAAGGTATAAAAATTAAAAATTAAAAAAAATTGAATTCCAATTAACATCATTGCGGAATTCGCGGCCACCATTTTAAAAAATTTTTGCGTGCATACAGGCTAA
>VZQC01010960.1:683443-714454 GCA_009823505.1 Rhizomys pruinosus | reverse complement strand
TTGGGTTGTTCAAAATTTGGACATAGATACTTGCTAATTGGTTTTACATGAATATTACTTACATTCATTGCTTATGCTTGACAATCAGCTTACTTCATGGTTGGGATTTTTGGATATTAATTGGCCTTAGTGTGAAAATAAAGTTTCAGGTCTGACCTGTCCCCCACTGCCTAGCACTCAAAACAGGCTTGAGCAGCTGGCTATTCAAAACTCAGTTTCCTTTGGATTGTTAGCCTCATCCATAGGCTTCCCTGCCTCTCAGAAAATTTAAAAAAAAAAATTAAAAGGGTGAGATGTGGGAAAACTTAGATGGGTTGGATTCTAAGCCAATGGTGCCTCCTTGGCCACACCCATGGGGTGGGGTGTAGTGAGGAAAAGATTTAGCATTGGGCCCTGAGAATTGAGTCATGATGGATATTTAAGCAGACATCTTGAAATAAAATCACTCTCTCTGCATTTGAACCTCAACATGTGTCCACGTGGAGTGCTTTCCTGTGTGGGCTTTCCACATGGGTCATCCTAGGATTAAGTGGGCCCCTCCACAAATCTCGGTGGCAACACCACATCCGTGTCTAGGTCCAGGGGCAGGGAAGCCTAGCCTGGAGCCAAGAGAGGAGCCCCAGATGCTCCCTAGCTAGTAGGTTTCAAGTCTGTAAAGCTGCCATGCTCCCTGCTGCTGCTACACCCCAGCTGGGGCTCATTTTCTTCTATTTTATTTTATTTTATTTTATTTTAAATACTTTTACTGATGTTTTGTGTATTTCATACATCATTACTCAGCCCAATTTAGACACATTCTCTTGTCCATATTCCCTCACCCCAGCCCAGTTCATACATTCTGCCATACCTGTCTTGTATTTTTTTCTTAGTTTTTCTCAGCAGAGGTTTATTGTTTGGGCAAAAGTTAACTGTTTCAGTCAGTTCTTTCACCCAGTCCTTTTGTCGTTGTTGTTCCTTCCCATTCGTCTTGTTCCAAAATATGCCTATATACACATCACATATATACCAAAATTATGACCTCTGGAAATAAACTGTATGTTAATTCCAAAATATGTTTAGGAGATCACATTTTTTTCCTTTAATTTTTATATTACTTTAAAATATAAATATAAACCCTCCCTCTTCTTTGACATGATATTTCTGGGGAAGAATGTGCAATGCATTGGGGTATGGAAAAATTCTAGGTTACTTACCTCCAATGGCCCACACATTTCAGATATTTGACTGTTTTTGTTTTCCAGAAAATGTCAGTGGCAAGATGCCCAATGACCTCTGTTGTTCTTTGTGTGTATATGATGCTACTTTTGTGCATATGAGTATCTTTTGTCCAAAGAAATATTATGGAAAATATTCCATTATAGTCAGTAAATGTTAAATAACTAAAACGTATTTGAAATTTATCTGTTGTTTTTAAGGACCACATTCTATTATTTAAATTGCTCTGGGAAGTTATTAATAGACTCTACCATTCAGGCAGGAAATTAGATGGGTTAAATTTTAAACAATTACATAATGGACTTAGGTATCCATTTTAGAGAAAAGTTCAAGGGTGAAGACAAATAAATTAGTTACCTTATTATTGCTTCCAAAACTAAGTTCTTCTTTTATTGTTACATGTTACTATGTAATTTGTATAAACTAACATGTGAGACTCCGTTATCCTGATTCAATATTTTAGTTCATAGTGAATTTATAAACCTATTTATTGAAAAGGACCAATAAATTTCATTTGATTAACAATCCCATGTTCAAAAATTAACGACATTAAGCTCTTTCTCAACTTAGGCTTATTTTGAAGCATAACAAAATTCAGCCTTGAGGATCATAGGCAGTCTCTGTTTCTGATCTCATTTCTACTTCCTGATCTGTCCAGATGTTATCAAACATCCTTATACTCCTGCCTCCAGAGGACAAAATGGACTAAAAGCCATTAATACTACATTCTGGCAAAGAACTTAATTCTGCTTTGCTCACATTGTGAGGGAAATCATAAATAATGGTCCAAGTTGTTTGGCAGGAATTTTCAAGACACATAGGTACAGTATGGCTACTCTCCACCCCTCTATACAGACCTACAGTGAGACAGTGGAGAAAGATGTGAAAATGTGCACTTTGATGGGGAAAGAGCATGGATGGGATTAAAGTTGTGGACAAGGCAGAGGCACTGAACGGCTTGTAATTGTTGAAGATATTTTTGCAATTAAGGAGAGATCTCAGAATTTATATTGGACAATAGGAAAGAAGCCTTGCGTATAGGATCCCATTAACCCAGTGTGCAACAGGAGAAAATGCAGACATCCAAAGTAAGAATATAGATAAATAAATCATGATATAGCTAGATTAAAATATTTAAATCAATAGTCACATTTCCTGATATGCTTGACCACATAGGAAAAAGATTATGAATTATCAAGTGATAAAATCATATTCATGTCTGGTATGGAAATACCCCCAATATTGTTCTTTTCACTCAGGGTTGCTTTGGCTATTTGGGGTATTTTATTGTTCCATATGAATTTAAGAGATTTTTTCCAAACCTATGAAGAATATCCTTGGGATTTTAATTGGAATTGTGTTGAATTGATATATTAATTTGGGTAGAACGGACATTTTTACTATATTAATTTTTCCAATCCATGAGCATGGGAGGTCTTTCCATCTTCTGATGTCTCTTCAATCTCCTTCTTCAGGAGTTTATAATTTTTGTTGTAGAGATCTTTGGTGTTTTTCGTTAGGTTTGTTCCTAGGTATTTTATTGTTTTTGAGGCTATTGTGATTGGGAAGGTCTCCTTGTATTCCTACTTCAGTTTCTTGTTGTTGTTGTACAGAAAGGCTACAGATTTTTCTAGGTTAATTTTGTATCCCACCACTTTACTGAAACTTGTAATTATTTCTAGGAGCTTTCTGGTGGAGTTTTAAGGATCCCTTATGTAAACTATCATATTGTCTGCAAAAAGGGATAGTTTTATTTCCTCTTTTCCAATTAGTATTCCTTTAATTTCCTTTTCTTGCCTTATTGCCCTAGCCAGTGTTTCAAGTACTATATTGAAGAGTAGTGGCAACAAGGGGCACCCTTGTTCCAAGCTTTTTGGGGAATCCTTCTAACTTTTCTCCATTTAAGATGATTCTGGCTGTGGGTTTCTTATATATGGCTTTGATTATGTCGAGGAATGATCCTTCCAGTCCAATTACCTCTAAGACTTTAATCATGAAGGGATGCTGGATTTTCTCATCGAAATTGTCATCAATTGATGCTGGATGATGTTTCTGCACCAATTGAGATGATCGTGTGGTTTTTGTCCTTCAGTCCATTTATGTGTTTTATGATATTTACTGATTTTCGTATGTTGAACCATCCCTGCATCTCTGGTATGAATCCAACTTGATCATAGTGAATGATCTTTCTGATGTGGGTCTGTGTACAGTTTTACAGTTTGCAAGTATTTTGTTGAGAATTTTCGCATCTGAGTTCATTAATGAGATGGGTCTGTAGTTCTCTTTTTTTAAATTTGCATCCTTGCCTGGTTTTAGTATTAGAGTGATGCTGGCTCATAGAAGGAGTGTGGGGGAAATAACATACAGTTTGTTTCCAAAGGATACAATTTTAATATAGGTGCAATGTATTAGGCTGATGCAACTTAGCCTTTCTGGGTGCTAAATGACCATACTTAATGTCCGTACCAATTTGGCCAAGGGACCTAAGGGATAACTTTGTTCCTTGCCCTTAGAGGTCAACCAAATCTCAGGGGACTATGCGTGGGGGCATCTCTTGAAATGTCCTGCAAATGTGGGTCACCAGTCATCCTGTTCAGGGAGGTCTTGGAAAGCCACTAATGGGACTTCAGCCAGTGTCCAGTCTATAAAGAGGAAAGTCTGCTCATATTTCAGAAAAGGAAGCCTGGTCTAGCAAGTTCTGATTTTGTCCTTAAGTGGATGGAACTGGTAAATGAAAAGCCGAAAGAAGCAAGGTGCTCCCACCCTCCTCCTCCCCCCCCAAAACCTCAAGAGACCCCTGAAGACCAGATCCTCAACTGACGTTGAGAAAACAAAAACCTTGGTTAATCTGAGCTAACTGTGTGGCCTTAAGCATCCAAAAGGAATGTACAACCAGAAATAAATAATCAGTAAGACCAGAGAAACTATACTGCAGACATAAAACTTGTGATCTTAGTAAAAAGACAAAAAGAAAAAAAAAAAAAGAAGAGGAGTACAGTTTGTTTTGGCCATGTCTTCAATTCTTACTGGCAAGTTGCATCAACTCTGCTGGCTGCAACGCTACTTTTGGCACGCATCAAAAGATCATGAAGAGACATAGTTCTTTTTAACCTTCCTAATGACGACTGAGGACTCATGTGTCTCCAAGAATACTTCCAAAACCTTCAATGCCAGATGGGGGAATTACGAGAGATATCCACTTGTGGACTAAACAGCTAAGGGATTTCACAGCCTCCGTCAGAAATAGACTGCCTATTGTTGGAACTCGGCTGTATCATGGAGCCAGTAAACAGGAAATCAAGACAGATGTGGTGCTTACTGGACCATTATTTGGGGGACCATGGAGAGAAGGCATCCCAATGTGAAGAATATATCATAAATAATGGATAATATTTATAAATATAAATATATATATAGTTATAGCAATATATGTTGTACAAAAAATGACCAATATGACATTTTAAAATAAAAAAACAAACAACATCCATGGAAAGCGAAGAAAGATGCACAGACATGGATTGGCAGAGGTGTGGGCTTGGGTGGGGTGGGGTGCATGGAAAGGGAACGCATCTATAGATTCGATTTGAGAATGATGTAGTGACGCTTATTGGAAAAAGTTAAAAACAATAAAAATAGGCCTACGGGCCTAGAAGAATAGCTCGATGTTTAAGAGGACTGGTTTACTCCGTTTTTTTTTTTTTTTTTTTTGGTCCTTTTTCGAGACCGGGGTCTCTCCTTTGTATGCCACGCACTGTCACCGGAACCACGTGTAACCAGGCTTGGCTTGGACTCATCATAAGATCTGGCCGGTCTCTGCCACTCCCAAGTGCATAGGATTAAAGGTGGAGCACTGGTACACTTACAGAGGACACCCAGCCCCCACGTGTGAAGCTTACAAATCATCCCTAACTCACCTTTCTAGGAGACCAGTGGTCCTTTTCTCTGGCTCCCACAAGCACTGCAAGGACACACGGGGCACTTACCTACATGCAGGCAATAAAACTCATACCCATAAAAATAAAGAATATAAAAAATATTAGAAATCAGATTCAATACAAGCCCCCCCTCTGGATGGTAGGACCAAGGGCTGTGTGGGTTTTGGGCACAACTGCTTGCAAATTAGTTTTTACATGAAGGATCTTGTACTCTAAATTTCACCTTATTAGCTTAAAAATGAAAAAAAACTGAGAGAAAGAATGCAGGACAGTTTATGGCAGAATGCATGACTGGGATGGGGGTGTGGTGGGGGAGTAAGGGAAGGGAAAATATGCCTGCTGAATTTGGAAATGAGTAATGAATACAACAAGCATACAATAAAAAAAATAAGAGGACTTTCCGCCGTGGTAGCTCGTTTTCACTCAAGGGTTTTGATTTGGCTAATTGTTGGGTTTTTTTGTTTTTCCAAATGAATTTAAAATTTGGTTTTCCAAGCCTGTGAAAAATTGTTAGGGATTTCTGGATTGGGATTTGCATTAACACATGAGGGATCTCTATACACAGAGCTGCAAACGTATAGTAAAGTCGAAGCATAAAAATAAAAACAGCCGGTACTGGCACAAAACCAAGACCTGTTGACCAATGGAACAAAACTGAAGATCCAAAATGAGCACATACAAGTCAGCAAGCGCCCTTGTTTCGAGCCATCCAGATTTGGGAGCAAGAAGACCACAATGTAGAAAAGACAGCAAATCTCAGCAAGTGGTGTTGGCAAACTGGATCACCACGGTAGAAGAAAAAAAACCCCTAACCACCTACCCCCTGTAACAAAGGTCACTCCAGAGGGATTAAAGAACCTCAACGGAAAACCCCAAAATGCTGAAGATGATAGGAAAGAAAAGGATTGGCGCAGACTACAAAGACATATGCATGAAAAGACGTCCGTAAATCATACAACGGCCTGTAAAAGAAATAAGGGTCGATCAATTGACAAATGGGACCTCCATCAAACCAAAGCTTAGTTACACTCAAAAGAAACAATCAAGGAAGGTGAAGAGAAATCCCACAAGTGGGAGAAAGATTCACTGCAGATACATCTGGACAAAGCATGGATTTCCCAGAAGTATATAAGCACTCAAAAAACAAAGAAAAAAAAAACAAATTGACCCACTCAATAGATGGAGCAAATAACTGGAACAAGATTCTCAAGTGAGGAATTAGAATATGCTAGAAACACCTCAAGAACTGTGTTCACACACTATCCATTAAGGGAATGCAAATGAAAAACACTGTTAAAATATCATCTTACGCCAATAAAAATGGCCTAGGATCGCAAGAAAACAAATGAGACCAAAGTTGCGGAGAGTGGTTGTGGGAAAGGTAACACTCAACCACTGCGGGTGGAGAATGTAAACTCATACAGCCACTATGGAAAAAGCAAGTGTGGAGAACCCTGGGAGACGTGAGAATGAACTTGCCACCCTACCCAGCCATAACACTCTGGGGGCAATGTAACCCTCGAAGACGTACGCTACCACTAGAGATAATGCTAGCCATGTTTATATGCAGCTCTCTTCACATAGCAAGGAGCTGAACCAACCTAAATGCACCTCAACTGACGAGTGGATAGAAGAAATGTGGTCGGATACTACACATATGGAGTTCTATGCATGCAAGTTAAAGAAAGACAACATCACCAGCTTTGCAAGAAAATGGCTGGAGGCTAGAGGACATCATGCTGAGTGAAGTAACACAGTCCCAGAAAACAAACGACGAATGGTATCTTCATGCCTGTGGATGCTAGTGCCAATATACCAGTTGTAAGTATTGTCTTGGTGGGGGGGTAAGGGGCCCCCTGAGGTTTTTGTACAAAGCAGTTGGGTGTAATGCATTTTTGGAAACAAGAACAACAACAGAAAAGACTGCATCAAAGAACTGACTGAAACAGTGAACTTCTGCTCAAAACAGTCAACTTCCCCATGGAAAATATTGAGAAAGACTAAGAGATGAAAAGCATGTTTGGCAGAATGCATGTGCTCTGGCGGGGTGGGGGAATGGGCAGGAACACGGGTCTAGATTTGTTAAAAATAAATAAATAAATAAATAAATAAATAACTGGATCTAAAAAAAATAAAGAAATCATATTCAAAAAAATGATATGGAGAAAGGGCTTCATCAAGCATTTCTATTATTTGCTAGACATGTAATTGATAATTGAGGTTCTTAATTCACAAAAATTTATTTATTTATTTATTTATTTATTTATGACAAGGTCTCCATGTAGCTCCACTTGAACTTGAACTTTCTATGTAGACCAGACTGGTCTGGACCTATAGATCCACCTGCATCTGCCTCCCGAGGGCTAATGTTGAAGACATGTGCCACTCTACTCAACAGTTCACAATTTTTTTAAATGAATAAAGTTATCAATCTTTTTTTTTAATTTTATTTATTTCTGTATGTGTATGAATGTACTGTCTGCATGTAGGTTTGTGTACCTGTGTCATGCAATGCCTCAGAAGAGGGTACTTAACTTCTTAAATTGGATTCAGATTTATTGTTGAGGTATTTGTAACCAGATAAGACTGATATTTTCAGGAGACTAAAGATGGTCAAGTGCTGGCCCCATTAATTTATAGGAAAGTAGAAAAAGAAACAAGCTTGTTATATGTTTTACAAATCAGTTACAAGTAAGTGTTTAGAAGACTAGAAGCTTTACTTATTCTACTTTCTGAACATTGAATTTAAACCTGGATAGTCTTTGTATTTATAAAAAGTCTATGGTTTGAATATATAAAGTTTCAAAGACAAAAGTACAGGGAAAAGTAAATTTTACTTATCTCCTTGGAAGACTGGGATGTAAAATAATTAATGATCAAAAGGTACTTTAAAAACATAACTGCATTGTAGAACATATGCCTGGGCATTGATGTTGAGTAGAGTTCACGTGAATCAGTTTATTCTGGATGATCCTGGAAGCTCCGCCAAGTGTCATTAGTGCTGGAAGCCCCAAGAAGCCACCCAGGACCTGTCTTCGGTTTACTTCCCAGAAGACCGAGTTGGAGCATATGGAATAGAGCTGGCCCCCAACTGTACATTGTAGCACAAATAATTATTCACCAAACTTGCTTTGCTGCAAGCAATTCATTCCTCTCTCCACAGATGTCCCAGGCTCTGATCCAGAGCAGCATGAATGCGCACTATAAATAGCAGCTTCCACTGCAGCAGGCAGTCTTGGAGAACTTTGTATTTAAGTAGTTTTTATCCCCTTGGTAGCAGAATGCTGTGCTCACCAGATTAAGCCTTGAAGAAGCTGTGGAAGATGAATATTTTCTCACTGTTCCTTTCTTTGAGATATATAACATATTTCTTCTTGGAAATAAATTTTGCTCTGCTTAACAGACAATATTCTTCCTTTTTGTTTTGTGCATCCTGTTTGTTTTCCTTCTACCTTCCACTGCAGGGGGGTTGAGAATGCCAACTGATGCACCATCACACCTTTTTTTTTAATTTTTAATTTTTATTTTTTATTTATTTATGTGTATGAATGTACTGTCTGCATGCAGGTTTGTGCACCCGTGTTGTGCAATGCCGTGGAGTTCAGAAGAGGGCGTCGGATTCCCCTGGAACTGGAGTTCTCCTGGAATTGGAGTTTCAGACGGTTCTCAGCCGCCATGTGGGTGCTGGGGATCGAAGCCTGGTCCTCTCTAAGAGCGGTCGGCGCTCTTAACCGCTAGGCCATCTCTCCAGCCCCATCACCCTTTCTTATCATATCACAGGAGCAAAAGAACATATTCCCTCAGATCTTTTATGAATAAAATATGTGTTAGGCGCTGTGGAAGCTAACATAGAATCCTTATGTCCTTCTCATATTAGCTTCAGAAAGTCAAGACCACAAGGAACAGCTCAGTATTTGACTCTGATCCAAAGCAGCTGGAATTCCTGGTTTTCAGCCATCCTCTAAATGTGGAGCTTTAGTGAATGGAATCCCAACTATAGAACATCCCTAGCAAGTATTCTTAAATGCAGCTCTCTGCCATGTTTTGTTGACAAGTGAGTATTTATGGTCTAGAGCACTGACCATCTTGGCTGGAGAGTGACTTTATAACCCAGAAGCCCTGGGTTTCCCCATATGAATAGACTTGCTGGATGTCCTTGAGTTCTTAAGATACTTAGGCTGCTAAAGTTCAACTCTGATGTTCAAACTGGAGAATGATGGACAGATTTGGTCTCTGCCCTTAAGAAATTCACTAGTCAACCTTGCATACCAATGGTAGTGGTTATAAATACAAATAAATCTCTTGTAATTCCATTGCCAATTTTTTGCTGGGTTGTTAAGCAGGAGATAGACTCTGAATTCCTGTCTAGGCCAAGAATGGACCATGATCTCTATTGAGGTTCTTGCTTAAGCAACTTTTCTAAATAATTTTGAGGTAATTCTTAAACACTCACTATGGAACAGGCATTATTCTTAGTACCTCACATGTGTTTGTCATTTTAACCCCACAATCACCAATTTTGTTGCCTCATTTTGAGAGATAAGCATAGAACAAAGGACCACAACCAGGATTCAGAAGTCCATTCAAAAGCATATGTTTTAACTGTAATAGTAGGTGACCACAGTTGGTAGTGAATTTCTACAAATGTAATGTATAGTCCTTGGAGTATTATTCTAGTTCAAGGAAGAAGGTTCTGTGAATGCGTAAATTGGGAAAGCAGTGTATGCCTTGTAGGGGATTTATGAAACATTTTTAACACATTAAATTCTCATATGTAAATTCTTTAGGGACAAAAAACATTTTAACTTTAAGACAATTTTTTCCAACATTCCTATCCACAGAATGCTTTTCACCACATGATTCTTTGACAAACTGCTGAAGACTTGAAAAACAATCCATTTTTAGAAATACTACTGTAGGGGAAAAATATGAAAAAACCTGATATTTCTGACAAAGATTCTTGATAAAATAAGAGTTTCCTATCAGATTAGAAATGTGAAAGCTTTTGTATTGTTTCAATGAACTGTGATTTAAATATTGGCTGACTGTCTTTTGTTTTCCCTTTACCTCTACCTCTGTTCCCATCTATTATTACTCATAGAAAAGCAACTTGTTATGTATTTATTGTTACATCAGATGTTTAATAGAGAGTAAGACACATTTAGAAAAGTGTACACATCCTAAGTGGGAGCTATGTTAATTTCTGAAAATGTCCTCCTTCATGCAACCAGCATGCAAATTAAGAAAGCCTTCTTACAATCCCCAAAGTCTCTCCCCGCCAGTGACTACCCACCCTCCTAGGATAGCCACTATGATGTCTTCTATGTCCAGAGCTTCTAAAAATTTCCACATTTACAGTTTTATTGAGGCATTACTAGTATCGATTAGCTGCACATACTTAATGTTTTTGATAAGTGTTGACATAGGCATTGGACACAGTCAAGGTAATAAACATATTTGGCATTAAAATGTTTATTCTAACCTGTGTAATTCCCTATCTGAAGAAACAACTACCTGTTTTCTCCTACTATAGATTAATTCCCAGGGGGCTCAGGAAACATTGTGGAAGAAGGGTGTAAAAGACTCTAAGAGCCAGGGAGGTGATACAAGAACAAATGGAAATGAATCCTACAAGCTCCTGGGACCCTGTTCATAAGAATCTATAGCATTGGTACTAGCATGCACAAGACCCATACAAGCTCAACTGTACAAAAACCCAGCACAGGACTGCAGAAATGAGTAGCATAGCCCGCCCTTGACTGAGGAAATACTGGCAGCAGATGGTGGTTGGGTGAAGAAGACCTGACTTTCTTTGGAAAAGAGACTTCGGATAGGCTGCCTGTCCATGGAACCACACTACATAGACTCCTAATCTTCATGGTTTGGCCATTCAGGCCCTTTCAAAAAAATAAAAAAGGTGTGGATGTGAAATAAGCACTTGAAAAGACTTTGTTAAAGAAATATGAATTAAACCTCAACAGGGTAACAATATGCACTCATATCAGAACAGCTACAATGAAAAGGTCTGACCAACATCTATGTTGTGGAGGACATGGAATGCCTGAAATGCTACATGCTGTTGTGTGAATGTGACATGGCTATACACAACTTAGAAAATTCATGCAATTCTATTAAAAGTTCAGCATATCCAGGTATGTGACACAGGCATTCATTCCATTGCCAGACATTTACAAAAATGTAAATGAAAGCAGAGATCTGCACAAAATTCTATTCACAAAAGTTTCTAGAAGTTATCATTGTAATGCCCAAATTTGTAAATAAGCAAATATTTATCAAATAACAAACGAACTACAGTTTACATGGGAGGAGTGAGCACTAAGGAGTGAGCTGGGAGAGTAATTTGGTGTAATGGACCCGAGCACAAATGACATAAAGTGTGAACTCTGTGTGTGTGTGTGTGGGGGGGTGTATGTGTGGGAGGGTGCCGAGGGAGAAGCAGGTATAAGGGCAAGTAAGACTGACTGGATATTTATGTATGAAACACATAAAAATTCAATTAAAATTATATAAAACAAAACTATTCCATATGATTCTGTAAGAGAAGATATGTGAATATATTTTGTCCAAATCTATATAAGGCAAACACTGAATGAACTTTAATGTAGATGGTGGGTGTCATGATAGTGATGTATCTGTATACTTAATTGTCATAAATATACCACTGTGACAGAGAGGGAAGCTTTGCATATACAGAAGCAGGGGAAATGTAAATCTGTATTTTTTAAATCAATTTTTCTGTGAACCTTCTCAAAATTTATGATCTACTCAAAAGGAAATAGAACAAAGAAAATACAAAAAGTTACATTTTATTCATGTTTTTTTCTTGAGATTTGAATATTCTTTCTGTGTTTGAGACACCAACTCTTAAGTTTTGATATATTTTCCACATCATGGCTTGTCATTCTTCTCTGTCTTTTGAAGAGTAAAAGTTAATTTTGATGAAGTATAATTTGAGATAATCTCGCTATTCAATAAATATGTTTTTATATTGTATTTAAGAAACTATTGCTAAACTCAATGGCACTGAGGTTTTTCTTGTATATATCGTGAACTAGTTCTATGGTTCTAGTTTTCAGGTTTAGGACTATCAAGTTAATACATCCAATATCCTTAAAACGTTCATTATGACCTTTGTAATTCTCTATCCCCAAGAAACTACTTGCTTTCTCCCACTGTAGATTAGTTTGTGTTTTCTAGAATTTTTGAATGCATACATAGCCTCCATTTTTGAAGAAATCCTGGCTTATTTTATCCAAAATAACTGTAAAAATAAACATTTTTATTTTTGCATATGAAGAAATAAGGCTAATGTGTTTTTTCCTGTTTCTTCTGTGAATGGATATTCATGCCATTTGTTGAAAATGATAATTTTTTCCAGTTGAAATTCAGATTTTCCTCCAATACAATATTGCTAAGCTATTGTAGTTTGTAAAGCATCCATTTGTTTTGCTTTTTTATTTGTTTGCTTGATTTGATTTTGTTTTGTTGAGACAAGGTCTCACACACAAGTAGCCCTGGAAGACCTGAAATTGAGAGACTGTGTCTCTGCTTCTAGAGTGCTGGGATTGAAAGCATGCACCAGCTCCCCAGGTATGACAAAATATTCTTGAAATCGATACATCATCATGCAAATTTGTTCTTTTAGGAAGTATTTTTGTTAATCAGTTTCCTTATATTTGTATTAAAAACCTAGGATCAGATGATCAATTTACACATACACACACACACACACACACACACACACACACACAGAATTCTGTTGAGAGTTTCTGGAACTATATTCTATATAGAATATTTGGGGGCTATACACATCATAAATCATTGACTCCTCTGACCAGTATTTCTCTCTATTTATTTATATCTGGCTTAATATACTGCAGCCAATGATGTTTTTCATTGCAAAGTTTTGTAATATTTTATCAAATATATCTCAAATATTTTATATCTTGAATATAATTTTGAATAATATTTTAAAGTTTCAAGTTTTTCCTGCTCATAGCCAGCACAAAATAAATTAAGTTTGCTTGTTTGTCAAAGGAAAGCCTGTTCCGAAGGTTAGAGAACTTTTTTATCAGTATCCAAAGAGCCATTTTTTGTGTGTTATAGCACTTAAAATGTGTGTTATAAGGAAAAGCACAGTAAAAATCTCACTGCTTGGAGAATATCTCTGAATCATTGCTGGGATTTACACCTTCATATTTTACCCACTTATTCTATCTTACTGAAATGTATGGTTTAAAAAATGTAAATGTTCTTAAATGGTTTGTGGCAAGTACAGCTCAGACATGCAGAGAATTTCTGTGAGAAGAAAATTTCAAGAAGCAGCAGACTTACAGTTTTGCTTTGGACCACATTTCACTATGGGCTGAAACCATACTTAGAGCTATAGAGTAAAGTGGGTTTTAGAGGGATATGAGTCCACTGGGTAATAGGAAAACCTTTCTGGTTGGTGATGCAAACATCTTAGTAAGAATCCTTAACATTTCACCTATTCTGGAATGGCTTACTACAAGTGTTTAACAATATTGCTTGAACAAATAATTTCTTATGCTTTTTCCCCTACACACACACACACACACACACCACATGCACACACACACACACACACACACACACACACACACACATACCGTGCACTGGCTCACTTGAGTGCACAGGGAGTAATAATGGCAGTCTTCAGATTAGAAAGAGTTCTCACCAGGAAGTGGCCCCTGCAAGCAACTTGTTCTCAACTTTCTAGCCACCAGAACAATGAGAAAATAAATTTCTGTTGTTGAAGCGCTGCACCAGCCTGCGGGATTTTGTTATGGTATTCTGAGCAGAGTAATGAGCAAACCAAATCTAATCACATTTCCTATCTCCTTCCTTGTTAGATAGTAGCTTAATTTTCTGCAAGCAGTAGATTTGCTGATGGATGCAGACGATTTAGGAGTCATTTACAGGTAGTCCATTCTGATTATCCTGGCGTCTTCTCATCAATTTACTGTGGGGTGTGTTATTGCTAACACACGGCGCTCAAGCTGCAACTCATTAAACAGCTTATTAAAAAGCATCTTTTTGCAAAGTGTGAAAATATGCAATTCCTCTTAAAATGGGGCATTATTTTATTAGGAAATGATGTATTATAGCAAAGGCCTAATGGGTTTTTCTTGGTTTGAGCATAATTGAATAAAAGAAGAAATAATTTTCAATAAATGATGGTTCCTTTATTTCTTTTTCTTAGGATCTGAAATAACAGTACACCTTTTTAGATAGCTCTAATACTTTAGTTTGTTTCTTTAATTCCTAATATCCCTTGTGCATTGTTATATTTTTAGGAGGAGGATAAAAATAAATCGTGGTCTCATGGAAATTATTTAACTTTTATAAATTATTTTTCTTTATGTGCATGAATGTATTACCTGCATGTAAGTGTACCCATGCCATGCAATGCCCTCACAGGACAAAAGTGGGCATCAGGTCCCTTGGAACTGCAGTTACAAATGGTTGTTAGCCACTCTAGGTTCTGGGATTTGAATTCAAGTCTTCTGCAAAAAGAGCCATTGCACTTAACCACCCTGAAATTCTTTATATATTTCCTTAAGGATGAAATACAAAGGTCTTGGGTAATTTTTCCACATGTTGCTTTGAATCTCATTCTCTTAAGATTTTCCCCATTAACTCCCAAGGAAAAGTACATTATCCTGTTTACCTGGTATAGAATAGCAATAAATGCAACCTACATATTGGCAAGTCTGGCTGGCTCAGATTCTCAGTTGCACAGATTCATTTGAATGTGCCCTTTCCTCCACATTGCTGATCCTCCTTGCTGATAAAGCCCTTCAAGTCCTGCATGACTAGCTAGAAATCAGCCTGCTATCATTTAGGTCAGGGAAGAAGAATTCTTTGGATGGAGAGGGACTTTGCCTAATTCAGGGATTTCTCATCAGGTCTCATTGTAACCCAGTAACCCATTAAAGACCTTCAAGTGGACACTTGAAACAGAAGTCTCCCTATTTTGCTTAAGGCTGGCCTGGAATAAATCTACTTCACTCCACTCATTTCAGACTCCCAGTTTTGTTTTGTGTTATTTTGTTTTGCTTTTTTGTGAGATTAGCAAGCAATAGATGCCTTGGATTCTGTTAACAATAGTAGCTGTGCTAATCAGGAATCCAGACTGGAATGTGATTTTGACAAGACCAGCTATAAGATTAAAAATAAATTTATACATGTCTGAAGTTAGCTAAAAGACTAGATTATTTTCATTTTCCAAATATTAGCTCAGTATATATAAAAAATAAAAATTCCATAAATCTTAAACATTCTAGCAAATACACTGGTATTTATTTCTCTCCTTCATATTTTAATGTGCATATTCTGCATACACCATTGCCACTAGATTAATGATAGATTAATGCATGCTCAAGAGCAAATGCTTTATTATGCAATTGCAGCTCTTCTCTCTGTGCTTTATCATTTTAAAAAAGACCAGCCAAAAGCTTCATTTGTTACTCAGTAGTGTGTGAATTACATGCTACACAAATGCCTTTTATCAAACTAAAACTCTTCTACAAATAAAAAATAATATCTTGACGAGCTCTCTAGAGAAAATAAAAAGGATCCATCTTTTTCACTAGAATCCTCATTTCCCCACCCTTTGACCTGTAATCACTGACAGTGTGCCAAATGAGAACATGGCTGTAGAAAAATAAGTCAGCAGATAAAAAAAGACAATAAAATATTTAGGTAATTGAAAGTTTTTCCCAAGCCTCCAGATGTTTGGCATTCTGCAAAGAAAGTATCACATGACCGCATTTTCCACTTTCCATCTGTATGTTTTCTACTAGACACAATTTCTTGGCTGTTTTCATGAAACATTCATTTCTTGTCATGCTTCTTTAGTAAGAGTTTAAAATAACAGCAATGAAATAAATTCTATATCTTTCAAACACCCTTCAAGACAAAGCGAAAGAGATGTTAAAAATATTTTGATGTGAAGCCAGGCTTGGTGGTGCATACCTTTAATCCTAACACTTGGGAGGCAGGGGCAGGCATATCTCTGTGAGTTCAAGGCCAGCCTGGTCTATAGAGCGAATCCCAGGACAACTGGAGCTACAGGGAGACCCTGTCTAAAAAAGGGGGAAAAATTTTAGATGTATTATGAGTATATGGATAGTATTCTTGTCTTTTCACAGCCATGTAAATTATGAAAATAATGTTTAGCATATGCTTGATGAAAAATTTAAAATTCTTCAATAAATTTATTCCATTGCTATGACTTCATGGAAAATTTCAAAACAATCCATGGTTTAGTCAAGTATGCTCAGATCAAACTTAGTTGGGGAGAGGGTGCAACACTCTAGATCTAACTCAGAGGAAACAAAATCAGATGCACCAAAGACCAAGGTAGGAAATGGTAAGGAATTAACTGGACGATAATAGGACTAAGTGGAGAGAGTCTTTCTTTTTTTACCTTGATTTTATGATCCTCTTGTCTCTGTCTCTTTTTTTATTTATTTTTTATGTTTATATTTTTCCCCAACAGTTATTTTTTTTTTTAATTTTTATTTGTTTATTTTTTTTTCAAAGCAGAGGCTTATTGTTTTGGGGAGAACTTCACTATTTCAGTCTTTTTTTCCATGTTCTTTTGTTGGTCTCTCCAAC
Organism: Rhizomys pruinosus; assembly: GCA_009823505.1. NCBI lineage: Eukaryota > Metazoa > Chordata > Mammalia > Rodentia > Spalacidae > Rhizomys > Rhizomys pruinosus. Next base: position 697,640 of record VZQC01010960.1, on the reverse strand, counting down.
TTGTATTGCATATATATTTATAAATATATACATACGTATACACATAAATATATACATACACACATACATACATACATACATACATACATACACATATCACCTGAGTTGGAAGGTTTTCTTTTTTTTTGCTAAAAGATGTCATGTTTTCCTTAAGGAACTGTTTGAAGGTTCTTCCTTGGCAAGCCCAAACAACCATCAATCTGCCTTTGTGCTCCACACTGGGGTTTTTCCCTCCCATGGTCACCCCAATGAAGTCCAATAAGCATGTGACCTGTCTTGATCTTCCTGTACTGGCTTCCATGATACAGCCTGGGTAGTCCAACAATGGCAGTCTATACTCTGATGAGGCTAAAATCCCAGTAGCTGCTTAGTCCACTAGCTGGGTATCTCAGTAGTCCCCATGTGATATTGAGGGTTTGGAGGATTCTTGGAGAGACATGGGTCTACAATCCATATTGGAGGGTTAAAAAGCTGTGTCTCGTCCTTGAAGAGTGGAAAAAGCAGTGGTAGCCACAGAATAAATGAACTTGCCAGTAAGATTTGAAATCAGGCCAAAAAAACAGTGCTCTCTCTTTTTTTTCTCTTTGAAAGACACTGCTTTGGAAACCACAAAGAGTAAATCTTTCACTAGAAAATTCCCAGGGAACAGATTCTGGTATTCCATCCTAGATCAACTGTACCATCCTAGATAATACTCTAGTGTGAAATAGGACTATGTTTTAAGTTTTAGGGTGATTTTGATATGTAATATAGAAGACTTACATTTCTGATGTATAAGATATATAAAAGATACTGCCTGATACTAAAATACTTTAACTTCAGGAGGAAATCTGCTACCTGATTATAACTATGGTGCATAGAATTAGTTAATATTCTTTGAGATTCAGTGTCCTTGATCATAATATCTTGTTAGGTAAATATGATGATTGAAAATGAAATTGGCTAAAGCTGACCAAAAAAATACTTCATGCTTGAAAAGCATAATTATTATGATTATTTAGACAGAGGAAATTGCACACTAGAAAATATGTGTACTATGGATTGGAAGATGGAGACAAAAGTTTGAAAATGGGAAAAAGAGTAAAATCCTTCAGTGCTTAGATGTTTTTGGGGTGCAGAAATATTCAGCCAATGTGTTCTACAAAAATGATAGCTATGGTACCTTTTGATCTAAAAGTTTAGTTTATGAATCAGATGCCTCTGTGATGTAAAAAAATTCATTAATTCAGTCTGTAAGTATTCACTAGGATCCACCTATGACTTATTTTAGTTTGTTCCAGTATAGTCTATGGCTTCCTGATTGTTGTCTTACTTCTCAGTGGCTACGTATGAGTTCATGTTGACCCAAAATATTTTGATGGCTTCACAACAAATCTTTTCTCTTGCATGTTGTTACATTTTTCCTTTCTTTGAAATGTTTTTAGTTTCCTCTTGTAAGGAGTACATCATTGGCGAGAACAAAAGCTCATTAGTAAAGCTTGTTTGTGCCAAGTAAGCCTGAAGACAAGAATTCCACCCCAGAACCCACATTTTATAGAGACAGGCATGGTGGTTCATGCTTGTAATCCCAACACTGCAGATCAGAAAATAGCAGATAGCTAAGGCTCTCTGGCTGCTGAGGCTAGCATGCTTGGTAAGTGTCTGGCCTGTGAGTGACACAGTCTCAGTATAAAAGTAGGTGCTACTGGGAGATGACACCAGAGGTTGTCCTCTGGAGCCCATACACAGACAAACACACACCTCCCTATACACACATCAGCATACATGCACTCACATGAATAGTCACATACATGCACACATACAAAGTGTATCACTGTATCACATAATTAGTAATTACTAACAAACTTTAGGAAAACATACTCTACTTGCCAGTTATTACAGTAACTGATAACACAAATGGTTATCAATATTTACATACAGGGAACATCTACTGTTTTATTTGGCAAGCGTGGCTCTTAACTTTTCTATGATCTTTCATTTAACTATAAATTTTCAAAGGGAAGAATTCTGTTTCCTACTAGATATTTTAATGGCAATAATTAATTTGTCTCTACTAATAGCACAACTTTGTTTTAGCATTAAATATATGCTACTTTATTATGCTTGAAGTTACCTATATTACTGTATTGTTTTTATTTTATGTGCATGCATGTATTTTCTGCATGTATGTAAGTGTACTCTTGTGCAATGCTTACAGAGGTCAGAAGAAGACCCCTAGAAATTAAGTTATGGACAGTTATTAGCTGCTATGTGGTTACATTCAATCCCAGGTCCTCTGTAGGAGCACCCAGTGCTCTTAAACACTGAGCCATCTCTCTAGCCCCAATACCTATATTGCTTTAAAATCATGATTACCTCCATCATTACCTGATTCACTCTTTATTATTGAAAAAAAATGTGAACTGAAAATATTTATGCCTACTCTTCTTACTTTATTTACACCCAGTTTGTTATATGATACTAAATGAGTTATTCTTTGAACTCATGTTTTCGCTTGTAGAATGCCACATAGCTATGTTTTAAAGATTGCGTCAAAGGCTGAAGAGATGGCTCAGTGGTTAAAAGCACTAGTTACTCTTGCAGAGGACCCAGGTTCAGTCCCCAGCATGCACATGACAACCAACAGCTATCAGTATCTCCAGTTCCAGGGGATCTGACACCCTCTTCTGACCCTTGTGTATATTGTGCTACATGGGTACACTTATATACATATAGGCAAAACATTCATACAAATAAAATAAAGTAAAATATTTTTAAAAGATTGTATTAACAAATTGATATATGTAAAACTAATCTGTAAATTTTTAAGCATGAAACATTCATTACTATTGTCTTCCAAACGCATGCTCTCAGTATGAGATTCTTGTTTGACTGGGCCACATTCTCTCATTTTCTGCAGCCTCTTACAGACGGAGTCCGTCCAGCTTCTTCCTAATTGACCTTCTGTCCCTAGCCTCACTCCACAGAAGCCTTGCAGGGTTCTGCTGAACCTTGCTCCACAGGCATAGAAATTATTGGAGTGAAAGTGGCAGTTGTCCCCTTCAAGTCCAGCTCCCTCTGTGGGAAGTGTAATGAAAAGTGGGACTCCATGCACACCTAACAGTCAGGGGTTCTGTGAGGTTGGCAAGAGCTGTTTGGGTGACTGCAATTTGATTTCTCCCAGGCTCAGTGAGTGGAGTCCAGCCTTGAATCTCATCTACATTCTAAATTTAGTCTACTGTGAACAAGGCAATTGTATTATTGTTTTAAAAATTCTCCTTGTTCTCAGATTTAGTAGATTTCAAGCAAAGATGCTCAACCTTTTTGTGGACTGCTTCAACTGAAGTTTTGTGAATTTTTTGCTGGGAAATTGCTGGAGACAGATTTATTTTCCTTTTGTTAGCACAGGTACTTCAGTAAGGCTCACAACTATGTTTGCACCTTGGAACACAATATCAGTATACAGAAAGAAATCATCTGTTTCCCTCACAAGGGCACTTGCCCATGATCTTTTGTATTAAGGTAGTAAAAATAGAAATGGGGAATATAGCAATTGTAGAGCTTTACCTTTCTTGCCTTCCCCTCATTTTGAAAGTGTCATCTTCTAAAGGAGCATGTTAGTTCCTGAGAACTCTTTCTGAGGACAGGGGTCCCACACAAACTTAAGTGACCAGCGGTCACACATCAGGTCTCTTGTAACAAGTCATCTCACAGGCTCGGCTCACATCTTTTATTATCAAGATGAAGAATGGTGAAAAGAGAAGCAGAGCAACACTTCCACTTCATTAACAGTTAAAACACACATTCATCTACATCCAGAGAGAATTTCACCACTAGGTACTCCAAGCATCCATTCCAACTCAAACTGTGAAAGTTCACAGCTCTCTTCTGGTACTGGTGATCCAACAATTTCAAATACGACTTCGGTCTGCTCTCAGAGAAATCAAAACAACTTCAGCTAATTACTTTATGCCCCTTGTATCTGAACTGATGTCCTTGAAGAGGAAATAAGTTTTTGATTTATTAATTAGATCTCAGTCTTTAGTGCTGTTATGAATAAAAATCAGGAGGAGAAACAAAGGACTGAAATAAAGGTCCATTCTTGAGAATTTATATAGTCTGACTGTAACAAACTTTGAGGACCACCCTTTATACAGCAGCCCTGCAAATGATGTCAGTGTCCCACAGATTTCTAATGGGCATTCCTTTTTAATTCGTATTCAATGCATAACTATAGTAGATAGATTCAATGAATCTACATAATTCTGAAAGTAATACTTTAAAAGCAATAACACTGTAATGTCAACAAATACACAAGATCAAACATGTAAAAATGAGGATTATTTCTCAAGAGAATGAAAAATGTCTCATTTTCTAGAAAATTGCCTCCTTCTCTTTCCTGTTTTTGTTGTGAAGGATTTGTAAAGGGGATTGTATCTGAAAAATGTGATTAAAAGGACAGAGAGCAATAAGGAGCACTGTGGGTAAAGCATGCCCTTTATGAGCTTTCATTCTGGATTCATCTCCCTTCTTCTGAAATGATGGTCTAGAAATTCAGGTTATAAAATAACAAGGGAAAAGCAAAAAGGAGGTAAAAGATATATTTTTTTTTCATTTTTGTCTGGATTGTTTGAGGAATGATGATAGCTGTTCTTTTTTTTTAATTAAAAAAATTTTTTTTTAATTTTATTTATTTCTGTATATGTATGAATGTACTGTCTGCATGAAAGTCTGTGCACCCGTGTCGTGCAATGGCGCGGAGGTCAGAAGAGGGTCTCGGATTCCCCTGGAACTGGAGTTCTCCTGGAATTGGAGTTTCAGATGGTTCTTGGCCGCCATGTGGGTGCTGGGGATCGAACCCGGGTCCTCTGCAAGAGCGGTCGGCGCTCTTAACCGCTAGGCCATCTCTCCAGCCCGATAGCTGTTCTTAAATATAAGGAAAATATTTCTAATACAGTAAGAAATTACAGTAATAGAAATTTACAGTATTAGAAATTTGGGGACACAAAGTTGACTCAATAGTCCTCAAATTATATGATATATTACAAGAAATCTGGCAGAAGATATATAATGACTGTAGATGGTGGAAGGACTAAGACTGTGACAATAGTTTTTGTGTAGGACCCATGTCCTCTTTAGCCATGTGTATGAGGCTATATTTAATGGTTTCCCTCAATGGGTTCCCTCCCATTGAGCAGCCCTTAAATCCAACTAAATGGCCCTTGATTACACCCAGGATAAAAGTGCTGCTACTGCACCAGTAGAGATTATTTGCTGGCGTAGTCTTTGCTGAAGTTCATAGACTTTACAAAAAGATAGAATCATTCATTTTTTTCTCCCTTGGCAGCTTACAAAATACCTTCTGATACTATGGGACCTAGTCTTCAGGGAGGAGGATTCCAGGTCAGTTCCAGTTCACTTGTTCCAAGTCCTGTGTCCAAAGTATCCCCCGTCTTCAGCAATAGCATCTTATTGGGAAACCGGGTAAGAACCTCCAGTGTTAGCTGAGGAACTGTTGGCAGCTGGTAACTACTGCGAGAGAGAAGGTTGGTGTTATTTAAGGGTGTGGGACTAGATAGGTTAACCAGGCTACAATGGTTGGATGCCCACCAAAGGAAATTTGGGGACACAAACTTGACTCAATAGTCCTCAATGTATATGATATATTACAAGAAATCTGGTGGAAGATATATAATGACTGTAGATGGTGGAAGGACTAAATATGATAAGAATATATTGTATTAAATTAACAAAAATTCAATTAAAAATGAAAAATTGTGAAATATAACTGGAAGAAAAGATAGTTGAAGCCTACAAAAAAGACCCCCAGATGACTATGCATTCATTACAGCTACAGACATGCTCTCACACTAGAGGCTTTGACTATTTCAAAACTTAGAGTGAAAAGTTTCAAAATAGAAATGTTGGCTGAAAATACATGTAATTTATGGAACATATTAGTATCCTTTGGAGAGTAGAAGTTGTATTAGTAGCCAGTAAGGTCCTAATAGCATCAGACATTTTGCCCTGGGTACAAAGTATTATTTCTGTCTTGATGTAGACCTTCCACTCCTCTTTTATTTACAAACTTTTATGTATATTTTATTGAGTTTTGTGCCTTTCATATAATAGATCTTAATCAAATTTAGACCCACACCCTCATTGTCACCCTCTATAGCTCCCCCACTAATTTCATGCATTCTGTCATATTTGTTAAGGCCTATCTGGTCAAGCATTTGTACCTAGATATTCCTCAGTGCAGATTCATCCATTGGAGTCTAGTCAGCCTATCTAGAGTTACTCCCTTAAAGAAAATCTACTCTCCCTAAACCAGCAGGAATTAATTGTTAAGGGTTGTCCAGTTAATCTTGAGGCCTGATGCCCATTTCCCTAATTCTATACCAGGTTTTTGTCTGATTGAGTGCATGAGTCTTATGCATGATGTCAACATTGCTGAAAGTTCATATGAGCAAGGTGCCAGAGGACTGGAAGCCTCTATTTCCTTATGATCATGCACCAACCCTGGCTCTTAGAATCTTTCTCTCCCCTCTTCCTCAGTGGTAACTGAGCCATGGGCAGGTGAGATTTAACCTAGGAGTTCTATTCAGGGACACATACTCCACAGTCTCTTTTACTTTATACCTTGGCCAGTTATGGCCTTCTGTGTGCATTACGCTCTGTTGTATGAGGAAGCTTCACTATGAGAGTTCAGGGATGCAGTGTTCTCTCTACCCCACATTCTATTAAGTTCCATGAGCCTTAGGTGTTGAGGTTCCATTGTAGATGTGTCACTTAAGGCTGGGCATTTCTCAGAAATATATACTCTTCTTTGATTGTTTGTGGAACTCTGTAATGTCTCCATCTGTTGCAAACAGAAGCTTCTTTGGTGAGTGGTGCATGGTATACTTGTCAGGGTAGTGGGCAAGTGTATGGCAACAACTCTTTTATTAAAATTTCTTAGCCGGGCGTGGTGGCGCATGCCTTTAATCATAGCACTCAGGAGGCAGAGGCAGGCAGATCTTTGTGAGTTCAAGGCCAGCCTGGTCTACAGAGCGAGTTCCAAGACAGCTGGGGCTACAGGGAGACCCTGTCTCAAAAAGACTTAAAAAAAAAATTTCTCGATGTACTTATTTTTTTATGGGTGTTTTGCCTGCATGAATGTTAAAAGCACCACAGGCATGCAACGCCCAAAGAAGGCATTGAATCTCCTAGAATTGAACTTATAAACAGTTGCTAGGCATCAATTGGTGCTGAGAACTGAACTGGGTCCTCTGGAAGAGTAGCCAGTGCTCTTAACTCCTGAGCCATCTCTTCATGCCTCCATTTTTAGGGTTTGTTTTTGTTTTTGTTTTTGTGAGACCATAGCTTTTTACAATTGATTTGTCAACATTTTTCAATTAATCTTCAACTGAAAGGTGTTACATATTTTAGATTTTATGACTTTGGTTTTATGTCTTAGAATGTTTTTTAAATAACAGAATTTTTAAAATTTATTTATTTTTGTATGTGTATGAATGTACTGTCTGCATGTAGGTTTGTGCACCCATGTCCTACAATGCCACCTGCAGAGGTCAGAAGAGGGTGTTGGATTGCCCTGGAACTGGAGTTAAAGACAGTTCTCAGCCACCATGTGGGTGCTGGGGATCGAACTTGGGTCCTCTGCAAGAGCAGTAGGCACTCTTAACCACTAGGCCATCTCTCCAGCTCCTAAATAACAGAATTTTCTAATTACCAAGTCATCAAATATTTTCATTTTCACTTTCATATTGGCATATCTGTGCCACTTAAGAAATGTTCCTCATGGACTAGAGAGGTGGCTAGCACAGTACAATGCTTGCTGGGAATGCAGGAGGACTTGAGTTTGGATCCTCAGCACGCTTGTAAGAAAGTGGTGGTAGCGGGCTCATCTGAAACCCCAGTGATGGGAAACAGAAAGCTCCTGGTTCAGTAAACATTTATTTCTCGAAAGATAATGTAGAGAACAAGACAGGAGGACACTGGAAGTCAATCCCTGGTCTTTACATGTGTACACACACATGGGCGCACACACATGCATGCAGAGGAAAATTAAAATGTTACTTTGAGAAAGATCAGGAAGATACTTTATAGTTCAGCTTTCATGTTTACATATTTAAATCACCTGGAATTAAGTTTTTATATGACATTAAATAAGTGCTTATATTTAATAGGTGCATGTACCAGTTTATATGTAAATTATAGGATTACTATATAGCAATATTAAGTATTCATATCACAACCAAATTTTTCTGACTCTAGTCACTTGATTATATATATACTGTGCTTGTGTTTTTAGCCTTTGTAAATTAAACTTTATATCCATTTCAATTATGCTGGTCTATATGCTAGAGTAACATGCTGGATTTATTTTTATAGTTTAACCATAATTTAATGCAATATTTTCTCTTTTATTTTTTATTTTATACCTGTGAATGTTTTATGCCTATGAATGTAAGTGTACCCATGCCTGCAATGCCTGTGAAGGCTGGAAGAGAGTGTTGGATCTCCTAGTGCAGGCTGAAAACCAAACCCAGGTCCTTTGCAAAAACAGTTGAACTGCTGAGCCATCTCTCCAGTCCCAGCATTTCCTTTTGTTGTTCCCCTCTGTGTATGCCAGACAAGCTGGCCTGTGAGCTTCTGGGAATCCTATCTCTATCTTACCATTTATGTTCCAGGGATTACGTGGACACTATCATATCAGTTTACTGGAGTTCTGAGGTTTAAACTCAGGTCCTCAGACTTGCAGGCAAATACTTTACGTACTGTGCATCTTCTTAGCCCTAGTGTCTTCTTTTTAAGACTGAGTGATGGCTACAATTAGCTCTGCATTTCAAGATGCTTTTCATATTTAGATTGTGAACATCCATAAATTGCCTCAGAAAAATTTGGAAAGGGATGAAGGATATATTAGCAATACAAATAACCCTGCTGCTTTACAATAATGAGCTTTCCAATTCATGAACAATTCCATTTATTTAGATTTCCTTGAATTTTTATGAAATAAAGTTTCATAATTTGCATTTAGGTCTTTCGTGATCTCTTGTCTTGATTTTAATACTGCTGTAAATGCTATCTTTTTAAAATTTAATGTTGCACACCTCTATTATTGGTAGATATTTATTAATTTATTTTTTAAAAATTTATAAGCAGCAACCAAGTTACATTTTCATAAAATCGTAACTACAAACCTACTGATTCTTCTAGATTTTCCTCCTACACAGTCATGTAAGCCACAAACAATGCATTTTGCTTTTCAGTGCTTCCATTTTTTGATTTATTTGGTCCTTCCAGCTTAGCGTTGAGCAAGAATGGGGTCATCTTTTTCCTGATCCCTGCCTTAACAGCTGGCCTCCCACGCTTCAACAAGCACAAGGTTTGTTCTAAATTACATTGCAAATATCCCTTATTAGAGAACTGCAATTTTCTTTTCCTCTCTGATTTCTCAAGAGTTGTTAACATGAAAGGTGATGAATTTTATCAGAAGTTTTCTCTACCTATGCTGAAACAATCTCCCATATTAAAATACATTACATTGTATTTTAATATCAAGCTAATTTTCTAATGTGAAGTAAATCCTACCCTAGGATAAAGCAAACACTTCATGATAGGCTGTTATCCTTTCTATGTATTAACTAGACCTTTCATCTATGAGTTTTGCAACTGTGTTCAAAAGTAAACTTGATCTTTAATTTTCCTTTTCTTAATTATCTTAAAAAATTAAACTTATACTAACCTCATAAGATGAATTTAAATGTGTTATTTGTTTGTTTATGTCCTGGAAGAGTTTGTATAAGAATGTATATTGTATTTAATGAGTGTTTATTATAACTTGTCAGGGAAGCCAGATACTCCTGGATTTTTCATTGTGAGGTGTTTAACAACTGAATTTTTTCCTGGATGTTAATAGGGCTGTTTGGATTTACTGTTCTTTCAAATTTTTTTCTGGTAATGTTCAAATCCAGTTGTTTTTACTAGTAATTCCTTCAATGTATTTAATATTAATCCATTGTTTACTTGTGACATCTCCATTTTATTCTTTATTTTTTCCTATAGGTTTGCCACTTTTACCAGCTATTTTCTAGGACCAATATTTGGTTTGGCTCTTTATCTATATTCTGAATATTATTTTCCTTATTTTAATCATTTTTTCTTATGATTTAAAACTTCTTCTTTGTAACTTCTTTGGCTTTTTTCTACTGGCATTTGAAAAAGAGGTTGTAATTAGTGTTCTAAATTTTCATTTAATTTAATGCCTTCTACATATATTTGGCTTAATTTGATTATGATAATAAAATGTACTCTGTATTACTTTAATACTTATAAAAAATTGAAATTATGCTATAATTATTTTGTTTGCTATAATCACTGATTATTTTGGCCCAGTCTAAAAAAAATTAATCGCTTTTGTCTATTTCATAAGTAACTTCTCAGTCAATCTTAGCCATCTTTTACCCCCTTCTCCACTGGCACCATCCCACAGCCCCTTCCACTGGAATTCATACATCCTTTCATTTGTGTTAAGGATTATTGTGCCAAATTAGTGTCCCGGGACATTCCTCCCTGGAAGTTCATCCTCTGAGCTCTAGTCAACCTGTCCAGAGAGTCCCTTTATTTAAGATAACCAGCTCTTGTTCACCTAACAATAATTAGTTGCCTATATTTCTTCAGCTAAGATTGGGTTCTCCTGCCCATTCCTCTGGTTCCATGCTGGGTTTTTGTCTGCTGAGTTTGCATGGGTGTTGTGTATGCTGACAGCACTGCTGAAGGTTCATGTAAGCAGGGTCCAAGAACCACGTAGGATTCTATTTCCACAAGGACATGCATCACCTCCCTGGCTCTTACAATCTTTCTGCGCCGTGTTCCACAATGGTCCGTGAACCCTGGGTGAGTGAAGCTTACTGTAGGAGACCTGTACATGGACTGACTCTCTGCAGACTCCTAATCTCCTCAGTTCAGCCATTTATGACCTTTTGAGTTCCTAGCCCTCTGTTGCATGAAGGAGCTTCCTTAATGAGTTAAAAGATTCATTAGTGCCTTCTTGGCCCCTTGTTCTATGTTGCATGAGCTGTAAGTGTAGAGGTTGCATTGTGGAAGCAATAAACTTGGGCAATTCACAGAAAATGTCTGTGGGTGACCAGGTATCATAATCTCTAATAGTCTTCATTTGGTGTAAAACAAACTTCCTTAATGAGTACTGTGTGGGATATTTGTCTGTAAATATAAGGATGAATATTTTGCACCTAGTAAGAAGTTATATTAGCCTAGGAATGTGACGGCCTTGGGAATTTCTCTAAGATGTATGACCTCTCTCTCCATCCATGTATATTTGGCTATGTTTACAGTGCCACATACGAGTTTCCTCCCACTGAGTGGGCTTCAAGTCCAAATAACCTTTGATTGCCACCAAGATAAAAATGCACTACTGCACCAGTATCATATGGTGTGCCAGATATTGATGTGGATATTTGGTCTTGATGCTGATGTTGGACTATTGTTTGCTGTTCTCCCTTAGCAGGTGGAATAGTCCTTTCAAAAAATATGTGATCTAGTCTTCAGGGGGAGTGGTTTCCTGATCAGTACCATCTGGTCTCTGATGTATGTCCTGTCTTCAGCCTTTGAGTCTTACTTTCAAGCTCTGGGAGCCAATCAAGGACTGTGGCAATAGCCTGTGTAATTTTGAGTCTCTTAGAATACCCTAGCCAACAACACAAAGGAAGGTTTCTCCTGTCTGGCACATGAACTCAGGTAGAGATATCATATGTGTAACTGTCATTTGATTATTAGACTAATATTATTCCCTCAGTTTTTATACATTAGCTAGGCATCCTTCTCCCTGTCTAATCATCCCTCCATGTCTTCCCCATTTAAAGTGTTCTGATTTTCCCCATTTCTCCCTTGATAATGCCAGTTTCCTATGATCCCCTCCCTTGAGGTTCCTCTTTCTCTCTATCCTCAAATTCCCTTCTATAACCCTCCCCCTCCCTTCCTATTTATTTATTTATTTATTTATTTATTTATTTATTTATTTAGTTTTTTTGAGACAGGGTCTCCCTGTAGCTCTGGCTATCCTGGAACTCACTCTGTAGACCAGGATGGCCTCGAACTCACAGAGATCTGCATGCCTCTGCCTCCCAAGTGCTAGGATTAAAGGCGTGTGCCACCATGCCCAGCCTCCCTTCCCATTTATATGCCCTCATTTTATCCATTTCTCCCTCGATGTGGTAACATCTGCCTCCTACTATTCTTCTCTCTCAGGTACCCTCTTTCCCTTTACCTCCCAATTCCTTTCCATTTTCCTGCTTCCTGCAGTTACATCTGGATACATACTCACATATAAGGATTTTGTGTGAGGATCCACGAATGAGGGAGAACATACAGCCTTTGGTTTTCTGAGCCTGTGTTACTTCACTTAACATAAAAGTTTCTAGTTCCAATCAATCTTTTATTTTATTTTATTTATTTCTGTATGTGTATGAATGTACTGTCTGCATGCAAGTTTGTGCACCTGTGTCGTGAAATGTTGCAGAGGTCAGAAGAGGGTATCGGATTCCCCTGGAACTGGAGTTCTCCTGGAATTGGAGTTTCAGATGGTTCTCGGCCACCATGTGGGTGCTGGGAATTGAACCCGGGTCCTCTGTAAGAGTGGTCAGTGCTCTTAACCGCTAGGCCATCTCTCCAGCCCCTCCAATCAGTCTTGAGCTAGAATCCATTGCGCCAAACTATTCCTTCCACCTACTCCTCAGGGCCATCTCATCCCCTGAGCTCTAGTAACCTATCAGGAGTCCTTCTAAAGAAAGCCAATTCTTCCTCACCCAACTATGATCAGCTGCCAATATTTCTTCAGCCAAGATTGGACTCTCCAACCCATTTCTACAGTTCCATGCTGGGTCTGGCTGAGTTTGCATGGGTCTTGTGCATGCTGACACAAATTAAGACTGATTGAAAAATTATGTATGAAATACACAAAAATTCAATAAAATTTTTACAATAAAAAGAAAATTGACCCTGCCTGCAGGGACATGTAACGACAGGTACCCGAGGGAGACCCAAAAACCTGTAAGATAAGCGAGAGAGAGAAACGAGACCAGGCAAGCTCTTTGTCGAGGTCTGATTTATTATAGGGTAAACGTACAACTTATAGGGCAGTGAGGCGGGAAGAAGGGAGGAGGTAGGGGATAACTCTTGTAAAAGTTAAAAGTTTATCAAGCGGGCTGCTGTACCAGCAGAAACTGTTTGCTTGCGATAAGCTTCCTCCGTGGGCTGCTGCACCAGCAGAAACTGTTTGCTTGTGATAATCTTCCTCCGGAACATCAGGTGTGCAGGCAGGAAGCTTCTCTGCACTCCTGCACTTTTAGGGAACAGCTCTGAAGGTATTTCAGAGTTAACCTTTTATGAGCAGGCTTACAGCTCCTCACATATCCCCCTTCTTTATATTAAGAAGGCTCAGGAGATATTCAGGCAGAGTGGCATCATCAGTCTATTATGTGACCATCCCTGTCTTAGGTTCGACCTCTACAAGACCCCCTTCCTTACCTGTCTTTGGATACCCTGTCATCCTCAGGGCTCCTGTCTTAGGTCGGTAAGAGGGGAGAGGAAGTTGCCTGTCTTTGGGGCAGCCACCTGGACTAGAACAGACCAGCCTACTCTATAGCCTGGGGACGACAACTTATAGGGAGTGAAAGTCAAGCCGGTTGGTAGGTGCAGGAACAGTGGCAGAGGATGGGCAAGCGGGCACAGGGTTGTCATCAGCTTCTTCTTCGATGGCCAAGCGATGGTAATGGACTCAGGCTGTAAGTGAGGAGTCTATTTGGGACTTAATAAAATTGGTTAATCAATTAAGCGCCCATGACCCAAATGAAATTAGCAGGATCAATCCAAGAACAGGTCCCAAGAGACCAGGTAATAAGGTGGACCACCAAAAAGGGGTGGAAGACCAATTTTCATACCAGGATTTTTGTTGTTCACACTCCCTTTTTCTTTTTTCTAAGTTATCTTTGATTTTTTGAAGGCTGTTTTCTACTAACCCTGTTTTATCCGTATAAAAGCAACATTCCTCCTTTAGGGCGGCACACAATCCTCCCTGCTGTAGAAACAGCAGGTCAAGGCCTCTTCTATTTTGTAGCACTACTTCTGAAAGGGAGGTGAGAGAATCCTTTAGATTTTCTAGTCCTGTTCTGAGTTCTTCAATGTCTTTGTCAAT
>VZQC01010960.1:578725-677225 GCA_009823505.1 Rhizomys pruinosus | reverse complement strand
CCAGACCTCCTTGTTCTTTTGTCTGGTGAGGGGTCTCTTACCTCGAGCCCCTATGTCGGGCACCAATATGACCCTGCCTGCAGGGACATGTAATGACAGGTACCCGAGGGAGACCCCAAAACCTGTAAAATAAGTGAGAGAGAGAAACGAGACCAGGCAAGCTCTTTGTCGAGGTCTGATTTATTATAGGGTAAACGTACAACTTATAGGGCAGTGAGGTGGGAAGAAGGGAGGAGGTAGGGGGTAACTCTTGTAAAAGTTAAAAGTTTATCAAGCGGGCTGCTGCACCAGCAGAAACTGTTTGCTTGCGATAAGATTCCTCCGAGGGCTGCTGCACCAGCAGAAACTGTTTGCTTGTGATAAGCTTCCTCCAGAACATCAGGTGTGCAGGCAGGAAGCTTCTCTGCATTCCTGTACTTTTAGGGAACAGCTCTGAAGCTATTTCAGGGTTAACCCTTTATGAGCAGGCTTACAGCTCCTCACAGAAAATTATTTACACACACACAAAAGTTTGTAGTTCTACTCATTTGCCTCCAAATTTTATTATTTCATTTTTCCTTACTGCTAAGTACATTGTGTAAATATACCATATTTTCATTATGAACTCTTCAACTGAGGGCTATTTGGGTTGCTTCCATCTCTTCCCTATTATGAAAAGAGCAGCAACAAACATGGATGTGCAAGTATCTCTGCAATAGGTTGAGTCCTTAGGGTGTATGACAAAGAATGGCATAGCCAGGTCAAATAGTAGGTTCATTTCTAGTTTTATAAGAGTTTTCCACACTGCTTTCCATAATAGTTGCATGAGTTTACAATTCCACCACCAGTGAATGAGTGATCCCCTTTCCCCATATCCTCTCCAGCATTTGGTATCACATGTTGTCTTGATCTTAGCTAGTCTTACCAGGGTAAGATTAAATCATGAAATAGTTTTAATTTGTATTTTCCTAATTACTAATGATGCCAAATACTTTTTAAGATGTTTCTTAGCCATTTTTATTCCATCTTTTGAGAACTCTCTGTTCAGATCCTTAGCTTTATTTTACTTTATTTCATTTTATTTACTTTTTTATGACAGGGGAGAGTGCAGATGCAGTCCCCCACTACCACAAATTATGCATTTTCCCACATTTGGGGAAATCACAGGGGTAAGCACATCCAGAGTGCAATGTATAAGTCTTGCCTTGGGAAAACCACCTTTTGATCATAGCATCTACCCTGCCAGGTAAGTAGCTATCTTTTAATTGGGTCACTTGTTTTCTTGATTCTTTGTTTTTTGAGTAGTTTATATACTCTGGTGCTAAACCTTTGCCAGATGTGTCACTGGTGAAGATTTTTCTCCCACTTTGTGGGTTTTCTCCTCATTTCTTTGGTTGTTTCTTTTTCTGTACAGAACTTTTTAGTTTAATGAGGTCCCACTTGTTGATTGTTGACCTTAATTCCTGAGAAACTGTCTGATTTAGAAAAACCTTTCCTATACCTATATCTTGTAGGTTACTGTCAAAGTTTTCTTCTAACATTTTAGAGTTTCGGGTTACACATTGATCTTTTATCTATTTGGAATTGACTTTTGTACAAGGGGAAAGATAAGGGTCTATTTCCATTCTTCTACAGATGGAGATCCAGTTTTGCCAGAACCATTTGCTGAAGATGCTATTTTTCCTTCAGTGAGTGTTCTTGGGCCCTTTGTTAAATAACAGTTGGCTGAAATTGCAGGTACTCAAGTTTTAGTCTTCAATTATGTTCCATTGATATACATATATATTTGTGTCACTACCACACAGCTTTTATGACAATAGCTTTATAATATAGTTTGAAATATGGTATGCTAATCTGCCCCCTTCATTGCTCTTTGTACTCAGTGTTGCTTTTGCTGTCCAGGGTCTTTTGTACTCCTACATGAGTTTTAGGATTTTTTTTTTTTAATTCTGTGAAGAATGTCATGGGCTGTTTGATTTGGTATGCATTGAATCTGTATATTACTTTTGGTAGGATAGTCACTTTCACAATATTAGTTCTTGTAATCTATGAGCATGGGAGATCCTTATAATTTATGGGGTCTTCCTCAACCTTTTTAAAAAAATATTTCAAAATTTCATTGTAGATATATTTAATGTCTTCATTCAGAGTTGCGGATTGCACTCTCCTGCACTCAGAAGTGGAAAAGTAAGAAGGAGCAGTCCACAGCTTCTCCTGAGAGCTGGTGCAAAGATGTAGCACACCAGCTGGCTGTGAGGACTTCATCCCCACAGCCTGGTCTGGCATGGCTATTTGCCAGAAGCAGATCCTTGGTCTTAGGGATCTGGCTGCCACCCCATTATGGCCACATTAATTCCTTCTGCCAGGGAACTGACCACAATCTGAAACAGATATCACAGACTGGTGGCCTCCTGCAAACCTCTGTCCAGCCAAGACCCAGCTGGCAACTCGATGCTCTCTTCCAGGTTGGTGGTCCAACAGGAGGATCCTATTCCAACCTTCCCTGCTAGCACTCACACACAAGCCTGATGGACTTAACTTACACATACATGTGGAAAATAACTACTGGAAATCTAGTCAGATAGTCATAGAGATTCAATTTATTGTTTATACTCCATTCTTTATACAGACAAAATGATGTCATCTCTCTCAGTCAATCCTAAACCTCTGCCTCATAACCCCTGTATAAATCACTTGCTATTGTCTCGACCCCACATCATGTGCTTGGGTCACAAGTGAGTGACAAGATTCTTACCTAGGGGCAAAGTCAAGCGCGAAAGATAGGCAGGCAATTTAAAACAATGCAGCCACAGGTGGACTGCTTCTATCTACATAGGTTTATTCCAAGATTTTTTTTTTTTTTGAGGCTATTGTGAATGGGAGGGTTTCCATACACTCCTTCTCCAACTGCTTTTTATTCATCTATGGAAAGGATACTGATAGTTGTAGATTCATTTTGTAATCTGGCACTTTACTGAAAGTGTTAATCATTTATAATCTTCTGTTAGAATTTTTGACATCTGCTAAAGGCGATAATTTGACTTCTTCTGTTCCAATTAGCACTCCTTTAATTTTCTTCCCTTGTCTTATTGCTCTTGGGCAATTTCAAGTGCTATATTAAAATGGAGTGGAGATAGTGGATAGCCTGGACTGGTCCCAATTTTAAGAGGAATGCTTCCAATTTTTCTCCATTTAGAATGATGTTGGCCATGGGTCTGTTGTATGCAGCTTTAATTATATTGAGGTATGTTTCCTCTAGTTCAGTTCCCTCTAGGACTGGTGCCATGTATACATGTTGAATTTTATCAGAGGCCTTTCTGCATCTATTAAGATGACCACATGATTTCTGTATTTGAGTCCATTAATATGATTTATGACATTTATTGGCTTATGTATATTAAGCCATTTCTACCTGTCTAGAATAAAGCTGATTTGATTATGTTGGATGACCAAATTGATATGTGCCTGTATGCAGTTTGCAAATATTTTGTTGAGAAGTTTTGCATCTATATTTGCTAAGGATATGGATCCATAGTTTTCTTTTCTGGTTGTATCTTTCTCTAGTTTTGGTTGTAGAGTGAGGCTGGTTTCATAGAAGGAATTTGGGAGTTCTGTCTCTGTTTCCATCTTTTGAGTAATTTAAGTAACATTGGTTGCAGATTTTCTTTAAATGTCATGAAGAATTCTACTGTAAACCCATCTGGGCCTGGGCATTTTTAGTTGGGAATTTTGTATTTCTGTTTTAGTTTCCTTTTTTGTTATGGGTCTGTTGAAGGTGTTGATCTTTTCTTAGTTTCGCTTTAGTGAGTCCCATGATTTAAGATATTCATCCATTTGTTTTCAGATTTAATAGAGTATAATTTTTAAAGTATGTCTCTATAATGTTTTGGATCTTTTTGTTGTCTGTTGTGATACTTCCCCTTTCATCTCTAATTTTGTTGATTTGGAGTTGCTCTTTCTTTCTTTTGGTGAGCTGTGCTACATGCCTATCTTGTTTATATTTTCAAAGAACCACCTTTTGGAAACACTGATTCTTTGTATTGTTTTATTTGTTTCTATTTCATTAATCTCTGCTATGATATTTGTTATTTTTTTCTTGTCTGCTGGGTTTGGATTTCATTTGTTGTTATATTTCAAATGGCTTGAGTTGTAATGTTAAGTCATTTATTTGTACTCTTTCTGATTTTCTTTTAAATGTAGGCACTCAGAGCTATAAATTTCCCTCTTAGGACTGCTTTTAAAGTGTCCCAGAGGTTTGGTTATGTTGTATTGTCCTTTTGTTTTAATTCCAGGAATACTTATTTATTTCTTAATTTCTCTTTTGACCCACTCATTATTTGTGATTGTGCTATTTAATCTCCATTAGTTCATGTGGTTGCTAGGGTGTCTGGTGTAAATATTGTTTTATTGCATTGTGGTTTGGTAGAATGCATGGGACTATTTTAATGTTTGTGTTTGTTGAGGCTTGTTTTGTGTTCCAGTATGTGGTCAGTTTTGGATAAGGTTCCTTGGGGTGCTGAATAGAAAATGTATTCTTTGGTGCTTGGGTGGAATATTTGGTAGATGTCTGTTAGTTCCATTTGAAATATGGTATTGTTTTATTTAGGTGTCTCTCTGATTATTCTTTATCTGGATGAGCTGTCTTATGGAGACAGTGGGGTACTGAAGTCTCCTACTACTAGTGTATTGGGATTAATCTGTATCTTAAAGTCCTGTAGTGATGTGTTTATGAAGTTGGGTGCAACAGAGTTTGGTGCATATATATTCATGTTTGTAATATATTCTTGGTTAATTGCTCCTTTGGTAAGAATGAAGTGACCCTCTTTATTTCTTCTGATTAGTTTTAGTTTGAAGTCTATTTTGTCAGATATTAGAATTCTAATTCCGGCTTATTTCTTGATGTCATTTGCTTTGAATATTTTTCCATCTTCTCTCCTTAAGGTCCTGTTTGTTATTGAAGGTGAGATGGGTTTCTTGTAGACAACAAAGAGATACATTTTGTTTCTTAATACAATCCACTAACCTCTGTCTTTTGACTGAGGAGTTCAGTCCATTGATATTTAAAGTTATTATGGAGAGATATGAATTGATTCCCATCATTTTAATTTCTGTTTTCATTCTTGGTCTAACTTTGTTTTTCCACGGTTACAGCTTCATTTAATTTCTTTCTGTTGCCCCTTGGGTATAGTCCTTCCTTTTTTCCATTCTTTATATTGTTTCAAGTATTCTCTGAAGGGCTTTTTGCACAGTTTGTATTCTGTACTTTTTCCTCTTAATTGTGTATTTCAGCTAAAACCTTTAATCGGGAATCATTTCTTTTCTGCCTATAAGAGAATAGAAGTTTAATACATTGTAATTTCGCTATATCTGTAAAATTCAAGAATTTTTGTGGATGTTATTTTTCTTTAATGAAGATATCACTGAACTGACTCTGGTTTCCTTGTATTGTAAGATATCAGATACAAACTTATTTGAATGCAATGTACCTGTGTTTCTGGTTGTTTTAATAATTTTCCTTCTTTCTCTTGATGCTCCGTAGTTTCACTGTGATTTTTTTGTGTATGGTTGCTTTCCATGCCTTTTCCTCATTCCTCTAGCTTTTGTTACTTTTGATTCTTCACATGTTATTTTTCTCTTGTGTCCGTCAGTGCATAAATCTCTTCTTAGCAAGAACTGTTTTCTTTTTTTAAAATAAATTTCCTTTTATAAAATATTTTTTAAATTTTATTTATTTTGTATGTGTATGAATGTACTGTCTGCATGTAGGTTTGTGCACCCGTGTCTTGCAATGCCGCGGAGGTAAGAAGAGGGCGTCAGATTCCCCTGGAACTGGAGTCCTCCTGGAGTTGGAGTTACAGAACAGTTCTCAGCCACCATGTGGGTGCCGGGGATTGAACCCGGGTCCTCTGCAAGAGCAGTCAGCGCTCTTAACCGCTAGGCCATCTCTCCAGCCCCAAGACTTGTTTTCATAGGAGGTCAGTATTCTAGAAGTTAGGTGCCCTAGTGATGCATTTAAGTCAACAAGAGGCTGAGGAGAAACACAATTTCTTTTACATTGCTAGATAGGTGTCAAAGATTTTCCAAAAGAGGAAGGCTATTTCAGATTCTGGAGAAGTTAAGAATCTTGAGATGAAGAGCATACTTATTCTGGAGTATTTAAATGAGCACACCATAATCATACAGCTTTTTTTTTTACAGATAAAATGTAAAAGAGAGAGCATAATTTCTGAATGACATCTGATGGCATCGTGCTGTTTACCAAGTGCATCTTTGAGTGCTGGGCACCAGCCAAGGCATCCTGGCAGCCTGCAGCATCAGGCAAAGAGAAAGTTCTCTACAGCCTACAGAGTAGTGTAGCCTCAGAGACACCATGAATTTATCATTGGAGAGCAGCCTAGGATTCCTGTGATTGAAGACAGTATAATATGTATTTGTATTGTTCTATGCAGTTATGCTTATGGAAACTTATTACAGTACCATAGCATTTCTTTAATCACCACCTCTACCCTCCTGCCACCTTGTGGATTTGATCCAGAGAGATCCTGTTAAGACTTCTGACCCCAATGCTGTAAGGTAAATTTGCTTTCAGCTTTTAAATTTGGGATAATATTTTACAGTGACACTGGGAAAGTAACTGCGTTTTAATCTGTTTACCTTCAGTTCTCCAGAAATATCACTGTGGCTCTGTCGTTTTTCCCATGATGTTTCCTCCACAATCAGTGGAGGAAAGGATCAAATGAGGATGGCTTCAGGAAGCAGTGCTTCTTTCAGAGTCTCTGCCATTATGGTCATTCTGTTTATGTTGTTAGTAGTCTAATTATGAGATGGCCAATGACAAAAGGTGGATAACATGAGTTAGGCAAATCACTATCACTTTGTTACAGATGAGCATTCAATGTAGCACTAAAAGTTAAAAGTATAAATTATGCCAGGTGTGGTGGTGCACGCCTTTAATCTCAACACTCAGGAGGCAGAGGCAGGTGGATCCCTGGTCTCCCTTTAGTCCCAGCTGGCCTGGGACTGTCTCAAAAAATATAAATTATAATATAGATTTACTGTATTTTATTAATGATTCATGAATGGAGAGGCTCCATTCAAGAAAATATGAGAGTTCCCACTGGACAATACCAGGAAACATTTGACAATAAAGAAAGATAAAAGGGAAACAGTGGGCTAAAACCTGATGGAGGAACATTGGCTACTTTTCATTACTCTCTTTCTTGGTGAGGTTTAGAGCAGATGGGAATTTTTTATTGCTCTGACTCAGGTAGACGAGAATCTTTACTTCACTAAAGTTCCAGTTGGATTATGGGAGGTTTAACATGAGTTATTTCATTTTGATTTGGTCTGGTCTGTTGTGGTCCTGTGCAAGAGCTTATCCCAGAAACACTGTCAGCCCATACTTCTCAGATAATAGTACAGTGCCTGCTGGCGGATGATGGCATGCACGAGTCCCTGGTTCCCTTTGCTCGCTCACACTCCTCTGCTTTAGACCTTCTGTTTCTATTCCTTCTGACTTTTTCTCTGTAGCTTCCTGAGCAGAAACATGCTATTTATTCTCTGTTTCTAAGAGTCTATAAATAGACTCAGCCTAGACCACTTTATCTTCTGGTATAATCTCAGAACTCAAGAGACAAGGTATGATGACTCTGAGTTGGAAGATGCCTGGGGCTGCACAGGGAGTGGAAGTCTAAACTGGGCTGCAGAGGGAGAGGCTGTTTCAAGAGATGTGCATAATTATACACATCAGTTGTTACTTCTTGCAAGTGCATCCTTGAGTGTGGCTGTGATTCAGTGGCTGTCAGTCTTTGACTTATGACCATGCATTAAGTAGATCATTTATAAACCCTGCTCAGTTTTTAAATTTTTCTAGAAGCCCTCCTTCTTACCCCAAAAAGTGTACCCTGAAAGAGTGCTGCTGGTGAGGCAGCAGTGAATGTCATTGAGGGCTACTGATTTATAGAATTTTCCTTTTGTCGGTCTTGACCCCATATGCACCTTTTGCAACCTACAGGAACTACTTTTTTTTTTTTCAGTAAGTTCAATGGAATCCAGTATAAAACAAGCACATCCAGATGCAAAGTCATTTGGAACCTTGTGTACTGAGTGTGAATTTTAACAGAGGAATAGGAACTTTTGATTGGGCAACATCCAGATGCATTTACCACATGTTTCAGAGTGCTGAGTTTTCTCACTCTGGGCATTGATTGTCTTTTGTACTTTAGGAATTCGAACTATTGCACCCTTCATCTTTATTTCTCTGACTGTGGAAGCTAAAATCTGTTTTTGAAGTGACCAAAATGAACCATTGTTGATCAGATTTTTCTTTTCATTCTTTTATTACCTTCAATCTTTTCTCATTATCCCTATGTAGGACGTCTATGTGACTAAATAGAAAATTTAGGAGAACATATTTGCTCTAATAGCCCAGTCTCTGAAATTATCACCAGGAAAATTTAAGCACTAGATTATCACACAGTACTCTGTCTGCTCCTAACATTCCATCTGAGATCAAATGTCCACCCCACAAGAAGAGTGAGGAAAGCAAATCCCAGAACACCATCCTTTCACCTGTTTTTTTAACCACTGCAGAAACTAGGCTTGTGACCTACACAGTCATGCAGGGTACTGTGCTTAGAAGGCCCCAAGGTTTGCAATAATTCTCTTTTACTTTTATCAAGTTGAAAATATTAATAACTTTTAAACAAAAATATTTACATTTTCATTACAATATTTCATTTGCTCTGGTCTGTACAAATTAGGTTATTAGTTTTTGACTAGTATAAGATGTCTCAATTGGATCCCCCATGAAGCAGTTGCTGAAACAATAGTACAAGAGATTTATAAGAAAGGCCAATGATGGAAGAAACAAAATTGGGCTGGGGAATCCTGATCCAGGATGCTGACTGCTGCTCCCTGTGATAGGAGGGGAAAAGGAGCAGTATTGGGAAAGAAAATGTGATGCAGATTTGACCAAGTTACAGGCTTGACAATATAGAGTACAAAAGTCAAGATTAGAATTCTGTTCCTGCTCCTTGTAACTGATCCTTGGAAAATGCAAACCCAGTATTGGTCTAATTCCAATTGTTTAGAGTAATAGTAGGATTATCCTGAAACCAGACAAAGACAGAAAAAGGAAAGAGAACTATAGACCAAGATCCCTGATGAACATAGATGTAAGATCCTCAACAAGTTCTTGTAAACTCAATGCAGTCAAATATGAAAATAATTATTCGGGGCTGGAGAGATAGCTCAATGGTGAAGAGCACTGACTGCTCTTACGGAGGACCAAGGTTCAATTCCCAGCACCCTCAGGGTGGCTAAGAACTGTCTTTAACTCCAGTTCCAGGGGAATGTAACACCCTCTTCTGACATCCACAGCATTGCATGACATGGGTGCACCAACCTACATGCAAACAGTACATTCATACACATAAGAAATAATAAATTAAAAAAAAATCTTAAAAAAAATTATTCACCATGACCAAATTGGCTGTAACCCAAAGATGCAGGGATACTTCAAAATATGCAAACTTGGAAACACATTTTAAAAATATTTGTTTTATTTTTATTTTTAAAGGTTTTTTTTTCAATTTTTATTTATTTTTGTATGTGTATGAATATACTGTCTGCATGTAGGTTTGTGCACCCGTGTCGTGCAATGCCGCGGAGGTCAGAAGAGGGCGTCGGATTCCCCTGGAACTGGAGTCCTCCTGGAATTGGAGTTTCAGACGGTTGTCAGCCACCATGTGGGTGCTGGGGATCGAACCCCGTACTCCCATGTCATCCAATGCCTGCAGAGGTCAGAAGAGGATGTAGGAGTCAGTGGAGTTATGAATGGTTATGAGCTGCCATATGGGTGCTAGGAACCAAACCCAGATCCTCTCCAAGAGCAGCCAGTGCTCTTAACTGCTGAGTCATCCCTCCAGCTTCATCAAACTGATAGAGTAAAATACCTAGGTGGACTTAGGAAGAGAAATTTTATGATCATCTCACTAGATGCAGAAAATGGCTTCAGCAAAAGCCATTATCCCATCATGATGAAGGTTAGAAAGAATAAGGTTGGAGGAAATATATCTCAACATAATAAAGGCTATAAATAGCAATGCCAACATCATCCACAATGGAGAAAATTTCAAAGCAATCCCACTAATCAATAACAAGACAAGATTGTTTATTATGTTCACTGCTGCTCAATATAGTGCTTGAAGTCATAGGTAGAACATCAAGAAAAGAGAAGAAAATAAAGGTGATTTAAATAAAAAAGAAGTCAAAGTATCTTTGTTTGCAGATGACATAAATCGGGTGAACAGTAGAATTCAGTGATTACACTTTAATAAGATGATACTATGCTAGATCTCATGTAGTTTCTTGAGATCCTTACAGGAGTGCTATCAGAGTGCCAAAAGTGTTTGGGCTCAAAATCAAAGGCAAACCTGTCCCTGTAGGGAAAAATGAAGCCACCTGCGGCTTCTTTTGTGCTAAATTACCTGCTTGTCTCTTTACACTGAAACCTGGCTTTAGGCAGGATTTGCATCTGCATTAGCAGGCCTGTGACACCTTGGGATCAAAGGCATTGACAAGTACTGATGTTATGGAACATGAGGCATGGTATCTGAAACCAGGCCCTGAGATATGATGTCACTCTGGGTATAAAAACAGAATGCTGAGAATTAATAAACCAGTCCTTCATATCATCAGAAAAAGACTACCAGCCATTATTTGCATATGTAATCTTAGCCCATGAGGCTTGTGTAGTAGTGACCAGTGGTTTGGACATTGGCCAATTAGGCCACCAACTTGGGAAGCTGGTGTGGGGCTGGAACGAGACCTATCAGGTCGTCAGCTATGCTGTGTGGTGAGTGCCCTGGCAGAAATTAGACTTTAGAACACCAATCAGGTGGCAGTCTGGGAATTAGACTGTAGAGTGCTAATCAAGCAGCAGTCTGGAGGATCTGGGAGTGCCATTAAGGCATTGCCTGGTGTAGTTGTTAGATTAGACAAGTGGGGAGTGGAAAAGTTGCCAGCCTTTGGCCCCAAGGTTTCAGACAGCTGCTGGTGGCTGTCTTGTGTCTTCCCTTTTCCCTGTAATCTATGTGTGGCAGAGTGATACCACATGCCATAAATGACGGTAAGCTTGGAGCTCTCGAAATGGAAAATTTATGAAACAAAATAGCAACATCACGATGAAGGGAACTTTTGAGGGGAGCTTGGAAGAGGTCATGTGTCTGACGATGATGTCAGCAACTTTGAAATCAAAGAAATGGTTGAAGTAGAAAATGGACAAGAAAACTTATTAAAGACTTCTTGTAGAGGATTACAAGTGGAAATGTTGGATAATCCCAAGGAAGGGAAAAACTTTTGAAACTAGATGTTTATTATACATTATTCGAACATAGGCCCCTCTATACAGAAACTGGGATAGAACTAACGAGTACAGACCTTCTTGAATTTATTGCATCTGCATATGACATTGTTATTTAATCTACAACAAATATGATATGGATTGCAGTTAAAATCAAATAACTGGGAGTTAGCAAGGATGCAAATGACAAGAGTACCTTATGCTGGACAGTGCTGCTATGGTACTAGTACAGACTTCACAGAAGGTGTTAATACATGCAAATCCTCTTGGTGTTATATGGAAAAACTTTTCTAAGTTTTATAGAAAACAAAACCTCATTATGCTTGATAACAGAGGAAAAACTTTTCTAATGAGCCCATAGAACAGACTGAAATTAAAGTCATTAATAAAAATGCATTTTTCATCCACTGCTGGTGGGAATGTAAATTCATACAACCACTATGGAAAGCAGTGTGGAGAACCCTTAAAATGAGCTTGCCACCTGAACCAGTCATACCTCTCATGGGTATATACCCACGAGATTCATCCTACCTCAGATACATGACAACCATGTTTATTGCAGCTCCAACCAAAGATAAATAAATTTTAAAATTAACTTGGTACCTCAAGGAAATAGCAAAATCAGGTGACTTTCTGGAGCTAGATCAGAAACATTGGGACTATCTGTCAAAGAAGAAAGAACAGAAGTTATAAGTTGCACTCGTGTTCTTAAAGAGACTCACGGTCTACAGACTTCTTGCTTCTTTTGCTAGGCATCCCATGATACTGCTGGACATTGAAGCAGAAACAAGATTGTTTATCCTTGGTTGTTCAGTGTTTATAAATTTCATTTTCTATCTTGAATAACAATATAGTAAGATAATTGCTTTCCTTCAACATTAATATACTCTCTTGAAAAAATTCTTTATTAGAATCAATTCTTAAGATATTTTCTAATATCTTAAGATATTAAAGATATTAAGATATCAAAGAAAAGCACCACCAGCATCATGAGTGGCTTTCCAGGTTGTGTGCTCTGTTTTGTTTTGTGCTATCAGTTGCACAAGTCTAAGTCAAAACCCATCTTGAAACCAGTGCTTTTTTTCCCACTTTCAACCAAAAACCAAAATGAAAACCAAAACCAAAAACTATACAGCCCTGAACACTTTCGGGACTCTCACAAATGGCAAAGGTAGCATGCAAAATCTATTGAGCATGCCACAGATATCCACAACTTTCCAGCTATATACGACATTATTTACTAAGAAGGCAGCATCAGTGTACTTTGCTATAAGAAATGAAAACACACAGGAAAATATCAGTTCCCAAATAAAGAGCTATGTGCTGTGATATAGTATTTAAGAAATGATTCTTCCTAGATAAATTTGAGTATTACATAAAGTCATATAACTGGGTAAAGAAGGAAATCAATCTCAATGTAGAAAAATAATAATTCTGGTTGTTTGTAATTTCAAAACCAGAAATTTCTCAGGTTTATGATATAAAGGCTACCTTAAAATAAAATAGTTATTTTTATAGCCTCCAACCACCCAAATCAGCTTTTGAACAAGTAAACTAGTCTGTTATGTTTTTGTTCCTTTGTCATACACAGAATTTCTCTTCTGTACTGTAGCTCAGTACATCTCTAAACCCTGAGTTATGCAAGTTTGTATGTGTCAGTGTTTTTTAAGAATGGAGAGCAGGGGCTGGAGAGGTATCTCAGTGGTTAAGAGCATTGGCTGCTCTTACAGAGGGCTTTGGTTTGATTCCAAGCACCTACATGATGGCTAACAACTGTTCTAACTCTAGTTCCAGGGGATCTGATATTCTCTTCTGACCTCCCCAGGCATTATATGACATGGATCCACTTACATACATGTAGGCAATACACATAAAATAACAAATAAAATATTTTACAAAAAGAATGGAGAACATTAGTGTGATACATAGGATGAGATGCAGAGACAAACATAACTGAAAGATAAAACTAAAGGGAGTGTTCTTTTATGGTGGCTAAGTACAAGTACTTCTGCCTAAAGACATAGGCATGACTGCAGTTAAAGTTAACAGTAAAAAGTTCATCACCAACTTAACCCTAAGATGAGTGAACAAATTTTTTTATCTATTCCAGCTGTATCTCATCTCAAGTGCTAACACTATTTCAGTGAAAATGTCTAGCCGAATATTACAAATATCTATTATTTAGAATAGCTAAGCCTGTACATATGTACCATGACCACTGTTTTGTGCTGACAGCATTGCTTTATACAATTCTTGTGTTTAAAGGAAATTAATGCTTTTAAATGGTATGTATTGTTTTATGGGACTATTTCAGTGTTGTAAGTAATAAAAATCTTTAAAATGTATAAATTTGTTTATATTTATTTTATGCACATGAATGTTTTCTGTGCATGTATGTAGGTGCACCTGTGCATGCAAGGCCTATGGAGATCAGAAGAGGGAATCCGATTTCCAGAAACTGGAGTTGTGTCATCTCGTGGTCCTTTAATAACATGTGTGCTGCATTCCACTAGATGTTCTTCTCCTTGGACTAGGGCTCGCAGCTTTGTAAGGCTGCCTAGTTCCTGAAATATTCCCTGGGCCCACCAGTTAACAGTCCTCAGGCTTAAACCTCTAGCAAGGAGGAAAGGAAACAGTGAGAAGTAACCTGGAAAGAAAAGAGATGGACTCCTAGAGAGAGACCAGGAGTAAAGGACTTGGTTTAATGTTGTAACTCAAGACAAATTCTTGCAGGGGGCTGGGGCACACAGAACTGGGGGTTAGGAGAGGTGGTTGGGACAAGTGGAACCCAGGCCATTTGTTCCAGATCAAAGCTTTGCTCCAAGGGATCAAAGGCAGCACCAGCACCAGGGTGGGTTTGTCAGGATATCAGCAGGGATTGAGGTTTGTTATACAGATTTTAAGTAAAACAAATGTGGACAACAACAATTTATATTTCCAATTAACTAAGGTGCATTACCGTTTTTATTAGAATCTTTAAACCAATGCTGTTTAATATACACATATTTACTTTTACTAAGTCCTAAAACACCATGTAACCTGTAGGCAGAGTCTGGGCAAAATTAGATACTTGTTGAACTCATGTCAATTAAATATACCTTAATCGAGTTCTTCTGCCAAAAGAATGCCTACAGAGTTGGAGATGGCTGTTAGCTGCCATGTGGGTCCTGGGAACCAAATCTGGGTTCTTTTAGCTGATCATCCATCTGTCTAGACCTAAATGTTTTTTTCTTAAAACTAAAAACTAAAAGCTCTGAAGTAATCAATTGAGGAAGACACATCCTCAAATTGATGGAAGACTTGCCATGAACATGGATTGGTAGAATTAGACATACACAAAGAAATCAAAGAATAAAAAAGAACAAATCAGAGAACTAAGGGGAGAGAATGAAAAACTCAGGAAGGACCTAGAGGGAGATAATGACAAATGTTGGAAAGTATTAAAGGTAGAAAATTAGCAACTCCAGAAGGAAGTGGAAACACTGAAAAGATCACATGCTGAAAAGAATAAAGAAAATGACCAGCAAAGCAAGGAGCTACAAGAGAATGACAGGCTCTAAAAGGAAGTGGAGATACTAAAAAAATCATAAGATGAAATGTAACAGGAAATTGAACATTCATCCAATCAACAGGAAAGGATGGAAAAGCTTCAGAAGCAGAATGGATGAAGCAGAAAAAAGAATATCAGACATGCAGGATAACATGGTGCAACTAGAATGCTCAAGTAAAGATGATGAAAAATTTAAAAAACATAAGAATGGAACAATCAGGAAATGTGGGACACTATGAAAAGACCAAACCTCTACATCGTAAGGATAGAGAAAGGAGAAGAATCCCAAGACAACACTATTGACCAGATCTTCAACAGGATAATAGAAGAAAATTTCCCCAAGCTGAAAAAAGACAAACCTATACAAATACAAGGATTACATAGAACACCAAATAGACAAGACCAGAAAAGAAATTCCACATGCCATATCATAGTTAAACTGCTAGATGCTCAAAACAAAGACAAATTACTGAAAGCCACAAGAGAGAAACAACAAGTTACATATAATGGGAAACCCATCAGAATCACAGCTGACTTCTCTGTCCAAACTATGAAAGCCAGAATGTGCAAAAGTATTCCTACTTTTCCAACTTTAGATACCAACCTAGACTACTATACCCAGAAAAAAATGTCAATAATAGTTGAAGGAAAAAGAAAAATCTTTCATGACATAAACAAGATGAAAGAATACATGTCTAAAAATCCATCACTTCAGAAAATACTCAAAGCAATCCAAAGAACAGAGAAAAGGAGCAACTATTCCTAAGCAAATAAAGAGAGAAATTAACAAAAGCATAACAGAATAAATACAAACCTAGACCAAGAATGCAAACAAAAAATAAGTGGAATGGAAGCAACACACATCTCTCAATAATAGCTTTAAATATTAATGGTCTAAATTCCTCAATCAAAAGACATAGACTGGGAGAACGGATTAAGAAACAGAACCCTTCTATGTGCTGTCTACAAGAAACTTATCTACCCTCAAGGACAGACACCACCTTAGTGTGAAAAGATGGAAAAAATTATTCTAAGAAAATGGTACCAAAAAGCAAACAGGAGTTGCTATTCTAACATCAGACAAAATAGACCTCAGTGTAAAATTAATCAGAAGAGACAAAGAGGGCCATTCCATCCTTATCAAAAGAACAATTAACCATAAAGACTTCACACTCTTAAATATTTATGCACAAAACTCTGTTGCACCTAACTTTATAAACACTACTCTGCAGGACCTCATGGCACAGATTAATCCCATCACACCAATAGTGGGGGGATTCAATACCCTTGGATACATCAACAGGACAAAAAATAGAGAGACATCAGAACCGAACAATTCAATACACCAAACGGACCACACAGAGCTCTACAGAATATTCCAACATTCTCCAAAATTGACCACATACTGGAACACAAAAGAAATCTGAACAAACACAAAAAGATTGAAATTATTTCATGCATTCTATTAGGCCACAGTGCAATAAAGCTCAATATGAACACCAGAATAAGCCCTACTAGCTACAAGAACAAATGGAGACTAAACAACACAATCCTGACTAATGAGTGGTTCTGGGAAGAAATAAAGAATGAAATAAAAGTATTCATGGAACTGAATGATATAAAGACAATACAACACAACAAAGTCTGTGGGATACTTTAAAAGCAGTCCTAAGAGGGAAATTTATAGCCCTAAGTACCCACACCAAAAAACAGAAAGGGAACAAATAAACCATCTAACACTGCAGCTAAAAACACTTGAGAGACACCAACAAATGAGCCCTAAACCTGTCAGAAAGAAGTAACAAAAATTGGAGCAGAAATCAATGAAATAGAAATAAAGAAAACAATACAAAAAATCAATGAATGCAAAATAGACAGAACTCTAGCCCAGCTAACCAAAAGAAAGAGTGAGCAAATCCAAATCTATAGTATTTGTGATGAAAGGGAAAACATCACAACAGACAAAGAAAAGATCCAGATAATCACATGAGAATGCTTAAAAAATCCATACTCTACTAAATTTGAAAACCCAAGAACCAACAAAGCTTAACCAAGAAGAAATTGACAGTTTCAACAGACCCATCAAATTTGAAGAAATTGCAGACATAATAAAAAACCTCTCAACTAAACAAAAAGCCCTGGCCCAGATGGCTTCACAGCAGAATTCTATAAAACATTTAAAGAGGTCTAGCAACCTGTTCAGAAGGATACAAACAGAGGGAAATCTCCCTAACTCTTTCTATGAAGCCAGCATCACTCTAATACCAAAACCCGGCAAAGATGCAAGCAAAAAAGAAAACTATAGACCCATCTCATTAATGAACATAGATACAAAAATTCTCAACAAAATACTTGCAAATTGCATACAGACCCACATCAAAAAGATCATCTATCATGATCAACTGAATTCATACCAGAGATGCAGGGATGGTTCTACATACATAAATCAATAAATTTCATAAAAGACATAAATGGACTGAAAGATGAAAACCACAGGATCATCTCAACTGATGCAGAAAAGCCTTTGACAAGATCCAGCATCACTTCGTGTTTAAAATCCTAGAAGGAACCGGACTGAAGAGAACATTCCTCAACAGGATCATCAAAACCATATGTAGCGAACCCACTGCCAACATTATCCTAAATGTAGAAAACTTGGAATTAGTATTGTGAGGATGACTATCCTTACAAAGCAATCTAAAGATTCAAAGAAATCAAAATCACCATACTATTCTTCACATAAATATAAAAAATATGAAAGTGTACATGGAAACACAAAAGACCCAGATAGTCAAAGCAATCATGAGCAAAAGCAAGAATGTTGGAGGCATTATCATACTAATCTCAATTACACTACACAAACATAGTAATAAATCAGCAGAGTGCTGGTACAGAAAGAAACATGTTGATGGACAGAATAGAATAGAAGACCCAGATTTCAGTCCATACAATTACAACCACCTGTTATTTTATAAATTTGTTTTGAATTTTTGTGTATTTCAGACAGAACAGCTCAATAAATCTTAATCATCATTATACCTACATTCCCCATTGGTGCATCCTGAATTCCTATATTCTATCATAAATTCATATATTTTTGTTAAAACCTAACATGTCTAGTGAGTGTATCCCGATGTTCCTCAGTGCAAGTTCATCCACTAGGGTCTAATCAGCCTATGCAGATTCCTTTCCTTTAAGAAGATCAGCTCTTCCTCAGCCAGAAGTAATCAGCTGTCAATAATTCATTGACTAAGATTAGGCCTTATTGCCATTTCCACAGTTCTGTGCTGTGGTTTGTTAGCTTGAGTTTGTATAGATCTTGTGCATGCTGACACCATTGCTGTAGATGTCAAAGCACAGAGAGTAAGAGCCTGCAGAAAGAGTATGGATTATTGAATTGGACTCGTATGTTAAACTTCACTCATCCAGGACTCAGGAACCACCTAATTTTTAACAAATATGTCCAAGTATATACTGCAGGAAAAATACACTCTTATTTCTCACCATGCTCCCCAAATACCTTCAAATAGATCTAAGATCTTGACATAAAAACCTGAATCACTGAAACAACTAGAAGACAAGATAAGGCATATTTTAAAGCCTGTAGACATGACAAGAGCTTTCTAAACAGGACCCTAGCCACTGTTGAAATAAAGCCAACAATTAACAGATAGGATCTCATGAAACTAACATGCTTCTATAGAGCAAAGGAGACAGTCCATTGAGTGGAAATATGGTCTACAGAAGGGGAAAATATTTTGCCAGCTCTACATTCAAAAGATTAGTTTTCTAGAATGCATAAAGAACTAAAAAAGCAAAACATCAAGAAAATCAAACAAGCCTATCAAAAATTACCTATGGAACAGAATAGAAAAGAAACTGTTTATTTTTTATTGATGATTTGTGTATTTAAGATATCATTTTTCAATTCAGTTAAGGCATATTCCCCTTTCACTTCCCCCCACCCCAACCCACCCCAGATCATGCATTCTGCCATAACTGTCCTGCATCTTTCTCTCAGTCTTTTTTATGCTTAGGAATTCACATTTTCCTCCATTAATTTTATATTTCTCTTTTTTTTTAAATTTTATTTATTTCTATATGTGTATGAATGTACTGTCTGCATGCAAGTCTGTGCACCCGTGTCGTGCAATGCCGCAGAGGTCAGAAGTGGGCGTCGGATTCCCCTGGAGCTGGAGTTCTCCTGGAGTTGGAGTTTCAGACGGTTCTCAGCCGCCATGTGGGTGCTGGGGATCGAACCCGGGTCCTCTGCAAGAGCGGTCGGCGCTCTTAACCGCTAGGCCATCTCTCCAGCCCCTGGAAAGATGGCCAGCGGGTAAGACACTGACCGCGCTGACAGAGGACCCGGTTCGATCCCCAGCACCCACATGGCGGCCTGAGAACCGTCTGAAACTCCAATTCCGCAGAGAGACTCAGTCCAGAGGAATCCGAGACCCTTTTCTGACCTCTGCGGCATTGCACGACACGGGTGCACAGACCTTGCATGCAACAGTACATTCATACACATATAGAAATAAATAAATTTAAAAAAAAGAGATTAAAATTAATGGAGGTAAATGTGAATTCCTAGCAAAAAAAGACTGAGAGAAAGATGCAGGACGTTTATGGCAGAATGCATGTCTGGGTGGGTTGGGTGGGGGGGAAGTGAAAGGGGAATATGCCTTAATGAATTGAAAAATGATATCTTAAATACACAAATCATCCAATAAAAAATAAACAGTTTCTTTTCTATTCTGTTCCATAGGTAATTTTTGATAGGCTTGTTTGATTTTCTTGATGTTTTGCTTTTTTAGTTCTTTATGCATCCTAGAAAACTAATCTTGAATGTAGAGCGGGCAAAATATTTTCCCCTTCTGAGACCATATTTCCACTCAATGGACTGTCTCCTTTGCTCTATAGAAGCATGTAGTTTCATGAGATCCATCTGTTAATGTGTTGCTTATTTCAACATGGGCTAGGGTCCTTTTAGAAAGCTCTTGCATGTCTACAGGCTTTAAAATATGCCTTATCTTGTCTTCTAGTTGTTTCAGTGATTCAGGTTTTTATGTCAAGATCTTAGATCTATTTGAAGGATTTGGGGAGCATGGGGAGAAATAAGAGTGATTTTCCTGCAGTATATACTTGGACATATTTGTTAAAAATTAGGTGGTTCTGAGTCCTGGATGAGTGAAGTTTGTAACTACGAGTCCAATTCAATAATCCATACTCTTTATGCAGGCTCTTACTCTCTGTGCTTTGACATCTACAGCAATGTTGTCAGGCATGCACAAGATCTATACAAACTCAAGCTAACAAACCACAGCACAGAACTGTGGAAATGGCAATAAGGCCTAATCTTAGTCAATGAATGTAGTGACACGGATTACTGCTGGAGGAGGAAGAGTGATCTTCTTAAAGGAAAGGAATCTGCATAGGCTGATTAGACCCTAGTGGATGAACTTGCACTGAGGACATCTGGGATACACTCACTAGACATGTTAGGTTTTAACAAAAATATATGAATTTATGATAGAATATAGGAATTCAGACATGCACCATGGGAATGTAGGTATAATGTGATAAGATTTATTGAGCTGTTCTGTCTGAAATACACAAAAATCAAAACAAATTAATAAAATAACAGGTGGTTGAATTGTAGGGACTGAAATCGGGGTCTTCTATTCTATTGTCCATCAACATGTTGCTTTTCTGTACCAGCACTCTGCTGATTTATTACTAGGTGTTGTGTAGTGTAATTGAGATTAGTATGATAATGCCTCCAACATTCTTGCTTTTGCTCAGGAGAGAATGCTTTACTGATCGGTCTTTTGTGTTTCCAGTGTACACTTTCATATTTTTTATATTTATGTGAGAGATAGATGGTGATTTTGATTTCTTTGAATCTTTAGATTGCTTTGTAAGGATAGTCATCCTCACAATACAATTCAAGTTTTCTCCATTTAGGATATGTTGGCAGTGGGTTTGCTAATATGGTGTTTGATTACCTGAGGAATGTTCTCTTCAGTCCGGTTCCTTCTAGGATTTTAAACAGAAGTTGATGCTGGTTTTTGTCAAAGGCTTTTCTGCATCAGTTTGAGATGAGCCTGTGTTTCTTCAGTCCATTTATGTTTTTATGAAATTTATTGATTTATGTATGTGAACCATCATCCCTGATCTCTGGTAGATTTCAGTTGATCATGAAGATGATCTTTTTGATGTGGGTCGTGTATGCAATTTGCAAGTATTTTGTGTGAGAATTTTTGTATCTATGTTCATTAATGAGATGGTCTATAGTTTTCTTTTTTGCTTCATCTTTGCGGTTTGGTATTAGATGAGGCTGGTCTTCATGAGAAGGAAGTTAGGAGATTTCCCTCTGTTTTTATCCTTCTGAACAGTTTAAGACCTCTTTAAATGTTTTATCGAATTCTTCTGTGAACAATCTGGCCAGGGAGTTGTTTTAGTTGCAGAGGTTTTTTTATTAGTCTGCATTCTTCAATTTGATGGTGCTGTTGAAACGGTCCAATTCTTCTTGTTAAGCTTTGTTGTTTCTTGGGTTTTCATTTAGGAGAGTATGGTAATTTTTTTAAGCATTCTCATGTGATTAATCTGATCTTTTCTTTGTCTGTTGTGATGTTTTCCCCATTTCACACATACTATAGATTTGGAGTTGCTCACTCTGTCTTTTGGTTAGCTGCTAGAGTTCTGTCTATTTTGCATACATTGATTTTTTTTGTATGTTTTCTTTTTCTATTCATTGATTCTGCTCCAATGTTTTGTTACTTCTTTCTGACAGGTTTAGGGCTCATTTGTTGGTGTCCCTCTCAAGTGTTTTAGCTGCAGTGTTAGATGTTTATTTGTTCCTGTTCTTGGTTTTTTGGTGTGGACTTAGGCTATAAATTTCCTCTTAGGACTGCTTTAAAGTATCCACAGATTTTTTTTTTTGGGATCTTTATATGCATTCATTCCATGAATACTTTATTTCATTCTTTTATTTCTTCCATCATTCATTAGTCAGATTGTGTTGTTTAGTCTCCATTTGTTCTTGTAGCTAGTAGGGCTTATCTGGTGTTCATATTGGGAGCCTTTATTGCACTGTGGCCTAATAGAATGCAAGAAATAATTTCAATCTTGTTTGTGTTTGTTCAGATTCTTGTGTTCGCAGTATGTGGTCATTTTGGAGAATGTTGGAATACTGTAGAGCTCTGTGTGGTCCGTTTGGTGTATTGAATGTTCGGTTCGGATGTCTCTCTATTTTTTGTCCTATTGAGGTATCAAGGGTATTGAATCCCCCCACTATTGGTTTTGTGTGATGGGATTAATCTGTGCCATGAGGTCCGTGCAAGTAGTGTTTATAAAGTTAGTGCAACAGAGTTTTGTGCATAAATATTTAAGATTGTGAATTCTTTATGGTTAATTGTTCTTTTGAAGGAGGAATGCCCTCTTGTCTCTTCTGATTAATTTTACACTGAGGTTCTATTTGTCGGATGTAGAATAGCAACTCCTGGTGCTTTTTGTACATTTTCTTAGAAAATTTTTTCCTCTTTTCACACAAGGGGGGTCTGTCCTTGAGGTGATAAGTTTGCTTGTAACAGCACATAGAAGGGTTCTGTTTTCTTAATCCTTCTCCCCAGTCTATGTCTTTTGATTGAGGAATGTAACCATTGATATTTTAAGGCTATATTGAGAGATGTGTGTTGTTCCTTCCACTTATTTTTGTTTGCTTCTTGGTCTAGGTTTGGTATTTATTCTGTTATGCTTTTGTTAATTTCTCTCTTTATTTGCTTAGGATATTGTTCTCTTTTCTGTTCTTTGGATTGCTTGGAGTATTTTCTGAAGTGATGGATTTTTTAGACATGTATTCTTTCAATCTTGTTTATGTCAATGAAGATTTTCTTTTTTTTTTTTTTTTTTTTTTTTCTGGGTATAGTAGTCTAGGTTGGTATCTAAAGTTGAGTAGGAATACTTTGTCACATCTTCTTCGGCTTTCTTAGTTTGGACAGAGAAGTCAGCTGTGATTCTGAAGGGTTTCCCATTAGATGTAACTTGTTGTTTCTACTTGTGGCTTTCAGTAATTTTATCTTTGTTTTGAGCATCTAGCAGTTTAACTATGATATGGCATGTGGAATTTCTTTTCTGGTCTTGTCTATTTGGTGTTCTATGTAATCCTTGTATTTGTATAGGTTGTCTTTTTTCAGTTTTGGGGAAATTTCTTCTATTATCCTGTTGAAGATCTGGCACAATCGTGTTGTCTTGGGATTCTTCTCCTTCTTATCCTTACGTGTAGAGGGTTTGGTCTTTCTCTAGTGTCCCACATTTCCTGATTGTTCCATCTTTTTTTTAAATTTTTCATCATCTTTACTTGAGCATCTAGTTGGACCATGTTATCTGCAGGTCTGAATTCTTTTTTCTGCTTCCTCCATTCGGCTCTGAAGCTTTTCCATCCTTTCCTGTGATTGGATGAATGTTCAATTTCTTTATTTTCTTTGTTTTTTTTATATCTTTTTTTGGAGCTTGTCATTCTTTTTGTAGCTCCTTGTTTTGTTTGTCATTTTCTTTTTTCTTTTCAGCTGTGACTTTTCAGTGTTTCCACTTCCTTCTGGAGTTGCTAATTTTCTACCTTTAATATTTCCAACATTTGTCATTATCTCCCTCTAGGTCCTCCTGAGTTTTTTCATCTCTCCCCTTATTTCTCTGATGTTGTTCTTTATTTATTCTTTTATTCTTGGTGTATGTCTAGATTCTACCAATCCAGTGTCATGGGAAGTCTTCCACAATTTGAGGATGTGTCTTCTCAATTGGATTACTTCAGAGCTTTTAGTTTTTAGTTTTAAGAAAAAACATTTGGGTCTAGACAGATGGATGATCACTAA
Organism: Rhizomys pruinosus; assembly: GCA_009823505.1. NCBI lineage: Eukaryota > Metazoa > Chordata > Mammalia > Rodentia > Spalacidae > Rhizomys > Rhizomys pruinosus. Next base: position 653,461 of record VZQC01010960.1, on the reverse strand, counting down.
AAGAACCCAGATTTGGTTCCCAGGACCCACATGGCAGCGAACAGCCATCTCCAACTCTGTAGGCATTCTTTTGGAGAGAAGCACTCGATTAAGTATATTTTATTGACATGAGGTTCAACAAGAATCTAATTTTGCCCAGACTCTGCCTAACAGATTACATGGGTTTTTAGGACTTAGTAAAAGTAAATATGTGTGTATATTAAACAGCATTGGTTTAAAGATGTCTGAAAAAACGGTAATGCACTTAGTTAATTGGAAATATAAATTGTTGTTGTCCACATTTGTTTTTACTTAAAATCTGTATAACAAACCCAACCCGGCTGATATCCTGACAAACCCACCCTGGTGCTGGTGCTGCCTTTGATCCCTTGGAGCAAAGCTTTGATCGGAACAAATGGCCTGGGTCACCACTTGTCCCAACCACCTCTCCTAACCCACCAGTTCTGTGTGCCCCAGCCCCCTGCAAGAATTTGTCTTGAGTTACAACATTAAACAAGCCTTTTACTCCTGGTCTCTCTCTAGGAGTCCACTCTTTTCTTTCCAGGTTACTTCTCACTGTTTCCTTTCCTCCTTGCTAGAGGTTTAAGCCTGAGGACTGTTAACTGGTGGGCCCAGGGAATATTTCAGGAACTAGGCAGCCTTACAAAGCTGCGAGCCCTAGTCCAAGGAGAAGAACACCTAGTGGAATGCAGCACACATGTTATTAAAGGACCACGAGATGACACAACTCCAGTTTCTGGAAATCGGATTCCCTCTCTTCTGATCTCCATAGGCCTTGCATGCACAGGTGCACACAAACATGCACAGAAAACATCATGTGCATAAAATAATATAAACAAATTTATACATTTAAAGATTTTTATTACTTACAACACTGAAAAGTCCCATAAAACAATACATACCATTTAAAAGCATTAATTTCCTTTAAACACAAGAATTGTATAAAGCAATGCTGTCAGCACAAAACAGTGGTCATGGTACATATGTACAGGCTTAGCTATCTAAATAATAAATATTTGTAATATTCGGCTAGACATTTTCACTGAAATAGTGTTAGCACTTGAGATGAGATACAGCTGGAATAGATAAAAAAATTTGTTCACTCATCTTAGGGTTAAGTTGGTGATGAACTTTTTACTGTTAACTTTAACTGCAGTCATGCCTATGTCTTTAGGCAGAAGTACTTGTACTTAGCCACCATAAAAGAACACTCCCTTTAGTTTTATCTTTCAGTTATTTTTGTCTCTGCATCTCATCTATGTTATCCACTAATGTTCTCCATTCTTTTGTGTAAATATTTATTTGTTATTTTTTATGTTAATTGCCTACATGTATGTAAGTGGCACCATGTCGATATAGCCTGGGGAGTCAGAAGAGAATATCAGATCCCCTGGAACTAGAGTTAGAACAGTTGTTAGCCATCATGTAGGTGCTTGGAACTCAAACCAAGCCTCTGGTAAGAGCGCCAATGCTCTTAACACTGAGATACCTCTCCAGCCCTGCCTCCATTCTTAAAAAGACATCTGACTCACTATTACATAATCAATTAGCATCACACTGCACGCGGATAATTAGAACTGATCATGAATACTGCAGGTTTAGAGATGTACTAGCAGTACAGAAGAGAAATTGCTGTGTATGACAAAGGAACAAAACATAACAGCTAGTTTACTTGTTCAAAAGCTGATTTGGGTGGTTGGAGGCTATAAAAATAACTATTTTATTTTAAGGTAGCCTTTATATCATAAACCTGAGAAATTTCTGGTTTTGAAATTACAAACAACCAGAATTATTATTTTTCTACATTGAGATTGATTTCCTTCTTTACCCAGTTATATGACTTTATGTAATACTCAAATTTATCTAGGAAGAATCATTTCTTAAATACTATATCACAGCACATAGCTCTTTATTTGGGAACTGATATTTTCCTGTGTGTTTTCATTTCTTATAGCAAAGTACACTGATGCTGCCTTCTTAGTAAATAATGTCGTATATAGCTGGAAAGTTGTGGATATCTGTGGCATGCTCAATAGATTTTGCATGCTACCTTTGCCATTTGTGAGAGTCCCGAAAGTGTTCAGGGCTGAATAGTTTTTGTTTTGGTTTTCATTTTGGTTTTGTTTGCTTGAAAGTGGGAAAAAAAGCACTGGTTTCAAGATGGGTTTTGACTTAGACTTGTGCAACTGATAGCACAAAACAAAACAGAGCACACAACCTGGAAAGCCACTCATGATGCTGGTGGTGCTTTTCTTTGATATCTTAATATCTTTAATATCTTAAGAGCATTAGAAAATATCTTAAGAATGATTCTAATAAAGAATTTTTTCAAGAGGTATATTATGTTGAAGGAAAGCAATTATCTTACATATATGTTTATTCAAGATAGAAAAGGAAATTTATAAACACTGAACAACCAAGGATAAACAATCTTGTTTCTGCTTCAATGTCCAGCAGTATCATGGGATGCCTAGCAAAAGAAGCAAGAAGTCTGTGACCGTGAGTCTCTTTAAGAACACGAGTGCAACTTATAACTTCTGTTCTTTCTTCTTTGACAGATAGTCCCAATGTTTCTGATCTAGCTCCAGAAAGTCACCTGATTTGCTATTTCCTGAGGTGACCAAGTTTTTTTAAAATTTATTTATCTTTGGTTGGAGCTGCAATAAACTTGGTTGTCAGGTATCTGAGGTAGGATAATCTCTTGGGCTTACCCAGAGAGGTATGACTGGTTCAGGTGGCAGCTCATTTTAGTCTTTTAAGGGTTCTCCACACTGCTTTCCAAGTGGTTGTAATGTTTCCATTCCCACCAGCATGGAGAAAAATGCATTTTTATTAATGACTTTAATTCAGTCTGTTCTATGGGCTCATTAGAAAAGTTTCCTCTGTATCAAGCAAATGAGGTTTTGTTTTCTATAAAACTTAGAAAAGTTTTTCCATATAACACCAAGAGGATTTGCATGTATTAACACCTTCTGTGAAGTCTGTACTAGTACCATAGCAGCACTGTCCAGCATAAGGTACTCTTGTCATTTGCATCCTTGCTAACTCCCAGTTATTTGATTTTAACTGCAATCCATATCATATTTGTTGTAGATTAAATAACAATGTCATATGCAGATGCAATAAATTCAAGAAGGTCTGTACTCGTTAGTTCTATCCCAGTTTCTGTATAGAGGGGCCTATGTTCGAATAATGTATAATAAACATCTAGTTTCAAAAGTTTTTCCCTTCCTTGGGATTATCCAACATTTCCACTTGTAATCCTCTACAAGAAGTCTTTAATAAGTTTTCTTGTCCATTTTCTACTTCAACCATTTCTTTGATTTCAAAGTTGCTGACATCATCTCAGACACATGACCTCTTCCAAGCTCCCCTCAAAAGTTCCCTTCATCTGATGATTGCTATTTTGTTTCATAAATTTTCCATTTCGAGAGCTCCAAGCTACCTCATTTATGGCATGTGGTATCACTCTGCCACACATAGATACAGGGAAAAGGAAGACACAAGACAGCCACCAGCAGCTGTCTGAAACCGTGGGCCAAAGGCTGGCAACTTTTCCACTCCCCACTTGTCTAATCTAACAACTACACCAGGCAATGCCTTATTGGCATCTCCAGATCCTCCAGACTGCTGCTTGATTGCACTCTCAGTCTAATTCCCAGACTGCCACCTGATTGGTGTTCTAAAGTCTAATTTCCGCCAGGGCACTCACCACACAGCGTAGCTGACGACCTGATAGGTCTCCTTCCAGCCCCACACAGCTTCCAAGTTGGTGGCCTAATTGGCCAATGTCCAAACCACTGGTCACACTACACAAGCCTCATGGGCTAAAATGACATATACAAAATAATGGCTGGTAGTCTTTCTGATGTATAGAAGGACTGGTTTATTTAATTCGCAGCATTTGTTTTTATACCAGAAGTGACATCAATGCTCAGGGCCGGGTTTCAGACTCCATGCTCATGTTCCATAACATCATGATCTTGCAATGCCTTTGATCCCAAGGTGTCACAGCCTTGCTAATGCAGATGCAAATCCTGCCTAAAGCCAGGTTTTCAGTGTAAAGAGACAAGCAGGTAATTTATCACAAAGAAGCCGCAGGTGGCTTCATTTTTCCCTACAGGGACAGGTTTGCCTTTGATTTTGAGCCCAAACACTTTTGGCACTCTGATAGCACTCCTGTAAGGATCTCAAGAAACTACATGAGATCTAGCATAGTATCATCTTATTAAAGTGTAATCACTGAAATTACTACTGGGGTTCACCGATTTATGTCATCTGCAAACAAAGAATACTTTGACTTCGTTTTTTATGTTAAATCACCTTNCCCCAATTTTATATTACTCTTAAATATGGATACATACTCTCCACCCATACACAGTAATTACAGAGTCTGAAAATATTTGGTAGGTGGATTCTAGAGCCCATTGAGAATTTCATATTATAACAACATAGTTACTTGCAGGTAAACAGAAATATAACAATAATGTTATTCAGCTTGCCTTTCATCTGGGGGATTTGGTGTTAGCATCCACAAATGAGGAAAACCATTTTCTGTTTGTCTTTCTGGGACTGAGTTACCCCACTCAGCATAATGGCTTTGAGCTCCATCCATTTGCCTACAAATTTCATAATGCCATCTTTATTTACCACTGAATAGTACTCCATTGGGTAGATGTACCACATTTTTGTGATCTTCTCGTCTGTTGAGGGGCATTTGGGTTGGTTCCAGCTCTTTGCTATTGTGAAGAGAGCTGCAATAAACATGGATGTGCATGTATATTTGTGGTAGGATGAGTCTTTGGGGTATATACCGAGGAGTGGTGTGACTGGGTTAGGTGGTAGGCTCATTCCGAGTATTTTAAGTGTTCTCCACACTGCTTTCCATAGTGGTTGTACAACTTTACATTCCCACCAGCAGTGGATGAGTGTTCCTCTTTCCCCACAACCTCTCCAGCATCTGTTGTCTTTTGTTTTCTTGATCTTAGCTAGCCGTATTGGAGTGAGATGATATCTGAGAGTGGTTTTAATTTTATTTCCTTAATTATTAATGATGTTGAACACTTTTTAAGATGTTTCTCAGCCATCTTAAATTCCTCACTGATGAAGTCTCTGTACAGCTCTTTACTCCATCTTTTTAATTTTTTTTATTAATTTTATTTATTTCTGTATGCATATGAATGTACTGTCTGCATGCAAGTTTGTGCACCCATGTCATGCAATGCCACGGAGGTCAGAAGATGGTGTCAGATTCCCCTGGAACTGGAGTTCTCCTGAAATTGGAGTTTCAGACGGTTCTCGGCCACCATGTGGGTGCTGGGGATCAAACCGGGTCCTCTGCAAGAGCAGTCGGTGCTCTTAACCGCTAGGCCATCTCTCCAGCCCTGCTCCATCTTTAGAGTAGGTCGTTTGTCTTCTTACTTCTTTGTTTTTTGAGTAGTTTGTATATTCTTGACGTTAATGCTCTGTCAGATGAGTCACTGGTAAAGAGTTCCTCCCACTCTGTGGGTATTCCCTTCACCTTCTTGATTGTTTCTTTCGCTGTACAGAAGGTTTTGAGTTTGATGAGGTCTCATTTGTCAACTGTTGACCTTACTTCCTGTGCAGCTGCTGTCTGATTTAGAAAGTCTTTTCCTACGCATATGTCTTGGAGGTTGTTGCCAGCTTTTTCTTCTATCACCTTCAAGATTTCAGGCTTCATGTTGAGATCTTTGATCCATTTGGAGTTGATTTTTGTACAGGGTGAGATGTAGGAGTTTAATTTTGTTCTTCTACAAATAATGATTCAATTTTGCCAGAACCATTTGCTGAAGATGCTATCCTTCCTCCATTGAGGGGTTTTTGCCCCTTTATCAAATATGAGGTGGTTGAAATTGTATGAGCTCAAGTTTGGATCTTCAATTTTGTTCCATTGGTCAATGGGCCTGTTTCTGTGCCAGTACCAGGCTGTCTTTATGACTATGGCCCAGTAATATAGTTTGAAGTCTGGTAGGGCAATCACCTCTATATTGCCTTTTTTACTCAGGGTTGCTTTAGCTATATGGGGTATTTTGTTTTTCCATATGCATTTAAGGATTTTTTTTTCCAATTCTGTGAAGGAGCTCAGAAGGATTTTGACTGGGATTGCATTGAATCTGTATATCAATTTGGGTAAAATGGACATTTTTACTATATTAATTTTCCCAATCCATGAGCATGGGAGGTCTTTCCTTCTTTTGATGTATTTTTCTATCCTTTTCTTCAGGGGTTTAAATTTTTTGTTGTAGAGGTCTTTGGTATCATTGGTTAGGTTTGGTCCTAGGTATCTTGTTGTTGTTTGAGGCTATTATGAGTGGGAATGTCTTTTTATATTCCTTCTCCAGTTGTTTATTGTTGGTGTAAAGAAAGGCTACTGATTTTTCTAGATTAATTATGTAGCCAGACACTTTACTAAAACTCTTAGACTTTTCTAGAAGTTTTCTTGTGGAGCTTTTAGCATTCCTTAGGCAGACTATCATATCATCTGCAAAAAGGGATAGCTTAACTTCTTTTTCCGATTAGTATGGCTTTAATTTACTTCTCTTGTCTTATTGCCCTAGCAAGTGTTTCAAGCACTATAATGAAGAGGAGTGGTGATAAGGGGCAGCCTTTCTGGGTTTCCACCTTTAAGGGAAGTGGTTCCAATTTTTCTCCATTTAGGATGATGTTGGCAGTGGGTTTGCATTATATGGCTTTGATCATGCTGAGGAATGTGCCTTTCAGTCCTATTCTCTCTAGGACTTTAAACATAAAGGGATGCTGCATCATGTCAAAGGCTTTCTCTGCATCAATTGAGATGATCCTGTCGTTTTTGTCTATCAGTTCATTTATGTGTTTATGATATTTACTGATTTACGACTTATGTTGAACCATCCCTGCACCTCTGGTATGAATCCAACTTGATCATGATGGAAGATCTTTTAGATGTGGATCTGTATATGATTTGCAAGTATTTTGTTGAGAATATTTGCCTCTATGTTCATTAGTGAGATGGGCCTATAGCTTTCTTTTCTGCTTGCATCTTTGCCTGGTTTTGGTATTAGAGTGATGCTGGCTTCATAGAAGGAGTTTGGGAAAATTCCCTCTGTTTGTATCCTTCAAAATAGTTAGAGTAGCAGTGGTTGTAGGACCTCTTTAAATGTTTTATAGAATTCTGCCATGAAACCATCTGGACTGGGGCTTTTTTTTTTGGTTTGGAGGTTCTTAATTACATCTTCAATTTCCTCAAATATTATGGATTTGTTTAAACTGTCAATCTCTTCTTGGTTCAGCTTTGTTGGTTCCCAGGATTTTAGCTATTTATCTTAGGTTTTCACATTTAGTGGAGTATAGATTTTTGAAGTATTCCTGTATGATTATCTGGATCTTTTCTTTGTCTGTGTGTATGTTTCCACTTTCATCATGAATATTGTTGATTTGGAGTTGCTCTCTCTCTCTCTCTCTCTCTCTCTTTTTTTTTTTTGTAACCTGGGCTAGAGTTCTGTATATTTTGTCTATTTTTCAAAGAAACAGCTTTTGGATTTGTGATTTATATATTCTTTCTTTGTTTCTAGCTTCATGATTTGTAACTGCGATACTGATATTTTGTTATTTCTTCCTGCAGCGATTGGGGTTAGGGTTCATTTATTGTTGTCTCTCAAGTGTTTTTTACCTGCAGTGTTTGAGATTGTTTTGTGCGTTCCTTTTATTTTTTTGATGTGGATCACTAGGGGCATATTTAAGTTTCCCTTCTCACAAAACTGCTTTTAAAAGTTAGATATTTTTAGTATGGTTTGTTTTGCTCTCTTTTGTAAATGTTCTATGAATACTTTCATTTCACTCTCTTAGTTCTTTCACAATGAACCACTTCTCTGTTCACGGATTGTGGTGTTTAGTCTCCCTGTGTTCATGTGTTCTTGTAGGTAGTTGGACTTACTCTGGTGTTCATATGCAGTAGTGTCTCATTGCATGTGGTCTGATAGGGATCGCATGGAATTATATAATTTCTAACCTTTTCTATTTGTTCTGGTTCTTTGTGTGCCCCAGTATGTGGCCGATTTGGCGAATTGTTCTGTGAGGTGCTGAGTAGAAAGTTTTTTTTTTTTTTGTGTGTGTGTGTGTATTGTAGGTCAGAGGACAACCTCAAATGTCAGACTCTGCCTTCTCTCTTGTTGGAGACATGTCTTTTGTTATTTTTTGTCCTGTTGATCTATCCAAGGGTTCGGTGGGGTGTTCTAAAAAATCCCCCACTCCTATTTATTGTTGCGGTTCGATTAATCTGTGTCTTGAGTTCCTGTTTTTCAGAGTTGCAATTTATAGAGAAGTTAGTGCAACCCCCCCCCAGAGTTTGGTGCATACGGCATTTAGGATTGTGAAGTTTCCCTGGTTAATTGTTCTTTGTACAAGGCAATGAAGGCTTTCTTGTTCTCTTTGATTAATTTACTTGAGAATCTATTTTTGTCTGGTACTAGAATAGCCACTCCAGCTCTTTTCTTGGTACCATTTGCTTATTTTAGACCTATTTTCCATCTTTCACTCTAAGGTGGTGTCTGTCCTTGAGGAAGAGATGGGTTTCTTGTAGACGTGCGGGTTCATTTCCTAATTTGGCATTTTCTTTTTGGTCGTTTCGCTTGAGACAGGGTCTCCCAGAAGGGTTCATTTCCTAATCCACTCTCTCAGTCTATACCTTTTTAATTGGGGAGTTTAGTCCATTATTTTTTAAGGTTACTATTGAGAGATGGCCTGTGCTTCCTTTTCACCCTTATTTTTTGTTTGCATTCATTGGTCTAGGTTTATATTTACTTTGTAATGATTTTGTTGCTTTCTCTCTTACTTGTTTACTGATAGTTGCTTCTTTCCTCTGTCTGTGGATTGCTTAAAGGATTTTCTGAAGTGTTGGTTTCTTAGACATGTATTCTTTCATCTTGTTCATGTTGTGAAATATTCTTCTTTCTCCTTCAACTATAATGACATTTTTGCTGGGTATAGTAGCCTGGGTAGGAACATCTAAGGTCATTTAGTACTGGGACTACTTCTGGCCCACTTTCTTCTAGCTTTCATAGTTGCACTGAGGTCAGCTGTACTTCTGATTGGTTTCCCCTTATATGTACTTTCTTTTTCTCCTGTGGTTTCAGTAATTTTGTCTGGTTTGAGGCATCCCGTGTTTTTAACAATTATATGGCAGGAGGTTTCTTTTCTGGTCTTGTCTAATGGTGTTCTCTGTGCTTCTTGTATTCGTATAGTTTTGTCTTTTTTCGTGTTTAGGGAGGTAAAAGTTTCCTCTTTTCTTATTATCCTTTTGACGGATCCAGTCAATAGTGTTGTTTAGGATTATTCTCCTTCATCTATGCCTATATTGCAGAGGTTTGGTCTTTTCATTCTATCCCACATTTCCTGGTTGTCCCATTCTTGTGTTTTTTTTTTTTTTAATTTTTTATAATCTTTACTTGAGCTTTCTAGTTGCTCTGTATTATCCTGCAGGTCTGATATTCTTTTTTTCTGCATCTTCCATTCTGTTTCTGAGGCTTTTTCCCATCCTTTCCTGGTGGTTGGAAGAATGTTCAATATCCTTTTTCAATTCATCCTGTGATTTCTTTAGATTTTCCACTTCCTTCTGGAGCCTATCATTCTCATCTTGTAGCTCCTTAGTTTGTTGGTCATTTTCTTTGTTGATTTTGGCCTGGAATCTTTTCAGTGTTTCTACTTCCTTCTGGAGTTTGTCATTTTCTCCCTCTAGGCCCTTCTTGAGTTTTTCAATCTTTCCCCTTAGTTTTTTCCACTGTTTGTCATTTTCTTCCTCTAGATCCTTATTGAGTTTTTCATTCTCTTCCCTTAGTTCTCTAATTTCTTTGAATATGTCTACAGTTGTTCTTCTAAGGTTGGTGTCTTGGCATCTTTCCTCAGAGAACTCATTGTAGATCTTCTGTAGGGTTGGTAGAGTTCAGTGTGGATTTATTATGAGCTTTTCCCATGTTGTTTTTTTCTTTGTGTCTTTGGCGTGTGGATTTGTCTGTTTATTTGCTTCTTTGAATTCCGGCACTTGAAAGTTGGCTGCACAGATTGTAAATACCAATGCTCTGCCTGTTAGGTCCTCTGCATCAGAGTTCCACCAGGATGGAGGGGTGGGGCACTGGGTTGTGTTGGGCCACTAGGCCCCCAAGTGTCAAGGCAGGTTTGCCTTGCCTCACTGGCACCTCAATGACTTTGGGTGCCTGTCTAGAGTCCGAGCTGGGGCTTCCAGGGGCAGGTCACAAGCCCCCCAAGGGTCAAGATCTGTCTGCCTTGCCTCGCTGACTCTGGGCACCTGTCAAATAAACACTTTAAAAAGGGTTCAATATCCTTAGTCATTGGAGAAATTTATACTAAAACTACCTTGGAATTCCATCTCACTTCAGCCAGAATAGTCATCATTAAGAATCAAATGATAAGAAATGTTAGCAAGGGTATGTAGAGAGAGGAATCCTATATTCTTTGTTGGTGGGAGTGAAGCTTGTATTGTCACTGTGAAAACCAGTATGGAGGTTCCTCAAAAAGCTAAAACTAGGGCAACATCTGGTCCAGTATATGGACTGTGAGTTATACACTGGAAGGACTCTATATCCAATGTTCATTCACATCCACCTAATTCACAACAGTGAGAAAAGAGGTTCAAATTACATGCCCATCAACCAATTAATGAGTAATGAATAATGCAGTGATATCCACAATGGAATTTAATTGAATGGTAAAGGATAAATGAAACTATGACATTTACAGCTAAGCTGATGGGCTTGGAAAAAATGATACTGAGCAATGAAACCCAGACACTGAAAAACAAATGCTGCACCTTAACCCCATATGTGAATCTTAGCTTCAAATCTTTAATTTTGTTGATTCTCCTTGAAGTTTCTTGTAGAAGGCAGAAAACTATAAAGAAGCCATTGGGAGGGGAATGCCTTAAAGGAGGGGGGATAGCAGAATATAGGGCATATGAAAGTAGAAGGGGGAATTTATGATATGGGAGAAGGAAGGTTTAAGCAGGGAATAGAGGTGTAGTTGAAGTGAGCGTGTTGGAGAGAGTCAGCAAAATGAAGGGTGCACATAAATATATATGGAAACCAATTATAACAAAATTTTAAATGTGTGTGTGTGTGTGTGTGTGTGTGAAAAATTTAGAATGAAGATACCTTGAAGAGCTTATAGTAAACATACAGACTCTTGCCATTCCTCTTGGTTACCCACCAGAACTAGATGATAATCCATATTGCTGAAGATACCACATACTTTGGTTATGTGAAGTAGAGAAATCAAGTTAGAAGCTTCCAGAATGCTGGCAGGAGTTCTATCATCCCAAAAAGCTCTATTCAGTCTACTGAGGGAGAAAAGGCATCAGTGGTCTTACCTAGGTGTGAGACAGAGCTACTGCACTTACAAATGCAGATTAGCTGTGGGCCTGCACTGGGTCTGAAACAGAATGGTCCTGTCAGTAGTCAGGTGTGGATGGAAGAGGGGCTAAAGTGCCCCACCCTTCACTGTTCAACTATTTGCTACTGATAGATTCAGGGAGCTGGAGAATTACTGCCTCCAGTTGTATGAACACTATTGACTCCATTAGGCTCCAACGGATAGTTTTAGTCCAATGTTCTTACAGAACAGATGCCTCTTGATAAAATACTAGTCACAAAACAAAACAAAAAAAAACAACAAAACTTAACTTCAGTGTTTATAAAACACTAATAATTTTTTAGTTAGTATTTATATGGCACATTTTCTTTGTTGTTTACTTTACCTCTTTGTCCTGATAGTAAAGTATATCTCTTGCCAGTATAATATAATTGGATTTAATTCTGTTTTGTTTGTAATTCAGGCTAGAGCTTTTTTGTTTAATTGGATTGTTCAATCAATTTATTTTTGTTATTACTATTGATACAGTTGAGTGTAAGTAAATTATGCTATTTGCTTTCTAATAACCCCATCTACTCCTTATTTCTTTGTTTCTCCTTGCTTCTGTTCATTTTATTATCCAAGCATAACTTAAAATCTTATCTCTTCTCAGCTTTTTAGTTGCAAACCTTGTATTATTGATTTAGAGTTCACTTTAGGTATCAGGATATTCACTGTGACTCCCACATCCAATATTAGACAAGAGCGTTTTCATTTCTTTTTGTTGTTGTTGTTTAAAAAGGTTAAACTAAGGGAAAAAAAGGTTAAACTAAGAAAATTTTCTTACTAAGAAAGTTTTCACTTAAACCTATCAAAAGATGTCCATTAGTTACTGAAGATGAAAAGCAAAGAAACTCTTCAGAGACTGTATGTTAGTGTTGCTCAGAGTAATCTAAAACTCTAAGGATCACACATCTTCCCAATTTAGCTCCCCAACTGCTAGGGCAACAGGTGTGTGTCATCATAATTGGCTCAATTTAGTTTGTGGGCACAGTCACTAAGGAAGAAATACAGAGACAATCCACAGAAATAAATAGCAATCACAATGCTATGCTACCATCCAGGTTTAGAATATTCTTCTACTGTAAAATTTGTCCTTTGATAACAAATTATTCCCTGGTTATTTTCTTCTGGTGACTTGGTGAGACATGTTCACATTTAGAATCAACATCGAAGCTGACATTTAATTTGGTTTCGTTTTCCTTTTGGCTTCTCAATGTTTCTTCTGACAATCCAAAAGCAGACTCTTTGTTCTGGCCTCCCAAGAATGTCTGCTAACATTACTTCCCACGCCACTCCAGAATAAGTTGGATCCATGAAGCTTTTCATCATTGTTAGAGAAAAAGAAAAATCTAGTGGGCTCTTTCCCAGGAAATGCTTCTTCTCTAGGACTGGGCTTTTTGTGATTTGTTTCTTCCAGAACATGGTCCTCTTCTGAACTGCTATCTTGGAAACGGAGATCTCCATGATAGACAATCTTTCCATGTTTCACTGCTTCAACTCTACAGGTGTCTTTCTTGACCTCTTTAGTGTCTGAATCATAAAGGGGGACTGTGGATGATCTGGTCTGCTTTGCTGCACTTGCCAGCTGTGGCACTGATTTCCCCAATGTCTTCTCAATCACAATCTTCCTTGTTGGGTATGTCTTCTTTTTCATTTTTTTCTTTCATAGTTTGGAATATATTTCTTTAAAATCCATAGCAATGTTATAATGCATCTCTTTAGATACATCACGGAGCTTCTCATCTTCTTCCCTTTTCTATCCTTTTTCTTTATTTTCTTTTACTTTATCATCTTGTTCTCTTTCATAAGTAGCATGGTCATCCCTTGTTGGATCATAACATATTATGCCCTTAAGTTTCTTAGCAGTTACTGTTACTTTGCTTGTAGGGTCATTCAAGTTGATATTCAAAACATTTTGCATAACATTCAGGGTTTTCTTTCTTTCTGCAGCAAGCTCTTCTTCCTGAGTAGTTTTATTTTCATTTATGTCTTCCTGTTCCTCTTCATTGTCACTCTCTAGAATCTAGAATCCATGTGGAATCTCTCATCAATTCCAAAGTGCAAGTGTAAATCCATGAGCTTTTGTCCAGCCCTGCCGTCAAATGAGCTCTAATGTTGAACCTATTGCTGTCATCCTTGGAATCAGACTCCTCTTCATCACTGCTATCAAACAGCTTCCCAGATGCTTTATCCATGGATTCCTGTTTTCCCAGTTCCTTTCTTGGAAAATTTTGCTCTTGAATTGATGTCTCTTCCATTTCACTTTCACTATCAGAAGCAAAGGGATGTGGTTTATTTTTTTATTCTCTGGACGACCATCTTTATGTCCCGGCGGCACTTCTGTTCCAGAAACGGCTTTCATATGGAAATCTACTCCTCCCACCTTTTCTAATAAGGTGGTGTTTACAGTTGTTGACAATTATTTCTTTGCCTTTGCTTCTTCTCTCTCTTGGGCCAATCTGTGCAAAAAGCTTTCTTTTGTTAGCTGAATTTGCAGTGTTCCACCTTTCTATTTTGTTTTATTTTAAAACACATTTTTTTTTTCAGGTCTGCTTCTGCTATTTTGATGGTAACATATGCAAAGACTTTCTGTGAGTTTCCTTGCTCATCTTTCCAGGTGATGATCTCCACATCTGAGATATCTCCAAATCTGTTGAACTGATTTTGTAGGTCTGTCTTTGAAATGGCCTGATTAAGGGCACCCACAAAAAGGCACTTCATATCTCTGTTGGGTTTCATGAAGTCTGGGCAAGTATCCCTCAGGACGCTGTCTCCCAGAGTCGGGTTAAGTTTTCCCCTAACGTCTATTTCACATGTGCTAAGTGTGCATTTTCTCTTCCTTGTTACAGCATTTCCAACCCACTTCCTAAGTTCTGCTTCCTAAGATTTCACTTCCATACAGCTCCTGAAGGCTCTTTATTTCCTCTGGCTCTGTTCCAAATCACATTCAGCCACTAGGTCTACTATGTCTGCAAAAGAGACCGAGCCAAAATTCCAGGATTTCTACGGAAGAGACTAGTGGCTGCATGTGCACAGACTTCTGTCCTGAGTCAAAAAATACATTTTAAAAAAAGATTTCAAAAAGCCAGATTTCTCTAATACAAAAATGTCACAAAAATTTATCCTATAAAAGCTGGTATTTATTTTCTTTAAACATGTATTTTTTATCAGAGAAGTTATGAATAGCAAGGAATTATAAAGAAATTTAGGTGTGTGCAAATGTGTCTTTCCGGCATGAGGTGTACTTTATGAATGATAGAAATGATCCTTGAAAGTAAAATCATAAACTGATTTTTGTAGGTCTGTCTTTGAAATGGCCCGACTAAGGCCACCCACAAAAAGGTCCATGAAGGAATTATCTTCAACCTAAATTCGCTAATTTCTTGATTGTCCTGATACCTCTCATCAACTCTCAGAGTTACACTTTAGGCTGCTATTTTATATATATATGTATTATATATAATAGTATATATTATCATAATATTGAAGTTTTTTGTGCATCGTTCGAATACATCATTTCTCATTGCCAGTTTAGGATTCATTGTCCCTTCTCAGGCTGTCGCCCTACCTACCTAAGGTTCAATGCATTCTGCCTTATAGTTCTTGGTTATCTTTCCTGGAGCTCTTTCAAAAACAATTTCAAAAGCAGAGGGAGTATTATTGTTTTGGGGGAGAACATTACTGTTTCATTCAGTTGCTTGCTTGTATGTCGTAGCTTCTTTGTTGTTGTTGTTGTTCCCCCCCACATCCAATTTGTATTGCTTCAACATGCATGAGCATATTTGGTATATTATATTATTTATATTATAGTATATTATATTATATTATATATCACACTAAGACTATTGTACATTGTATGTCATGGTGAAAATAAACTCTGCTGTTATGCTTTCCAAAATATGTTTTGTGATTCACATTTTCCCCTTTTAAATTTATTATGTTTTTTGGTATCTTTTTTAGACGGGTCCTCTCCGCTTTATTGCCGCAGCTGGCCTGAACTCACTATGTTGGGCAAGCTGGCCTTGGAACTGCACAGAGATCCTCCCTGCCTCTGCATCTGAGTGCTGGGATTAAAGGCGATGTGCCAGCCAACCATGCCTGGCTTTCCTTTTTAATTTTAATTACTATTTAAAATATGCACATAGGCAGGAACACAGGTCTAGATTTATGTCTAAAGTAAATATGAATAAATTTATGTGAAAAAAATTAAAAAAATAAAATGATGGCACATGACTGGCCTCCAACTATATAAGCAAAATACAGTGTCTGGAAAAGTGTGATAGGTTTGTTCTAGAACCTGTTAAGGGTGTCACATTATAAGAGCACAGGCTTGCGCTTTCAGATAAAGGAGAAGATGCATAGCG
This sequence comes from Rhizomys pruinosus, assembly GCA_009823505.1. Lineage (NCBI taxonomy): Eukaryota > Metazoa > Chordata > Mammalia > Rodentia > Spalacidae > Rhizomys > Rhizomys pruinosus. Next base: position 637,676 of record VZQC01010960.1, on the reverse strand, counting down.
CTTAGACATTGTTTCAGTTTGCGCGTTTACAACGTAAGGTAGCTTTGGTGTTAGCATCGCGACCAGATGGAGGGATGACATTTGTGCATGCTTTGTTTTTCTGGGAGCGTGTTACTTCACTTAGCCTAATATCTTCTCAGTTCCAATCCATTTACCTGCAAAGTTCATGATGTCATTCCTTTCTTTACCACTGCATCAAATTTCATTATGTAGATGTACCACATTTTCTTTATTGACTGTCTTTTGGGGAGCCTCTTGGGTGGATTACAGCTCTTCACTTATTGGAAGAGAGTTGCAATAAACATGGTTGTGCATTGTCTTCTGTGGTAGGCTGTGTCTTGTGGGTATATACCCAGGGCGGTATGGCCTCAAAACATAAATATGCTTAGGAAAAACCTAACACAGGACACCAAAGATCTCTATAACAAAAATTTTAAATCCCTGAAGAGGGATTGAAGAAGACATCAGAAGATGGAAGACTCCGATGCTCATGGATTGGAAAAAAAAAATGAATTAGTAAAAGTGTCCATTCTTGCCCAAATTAAATACGCTTCAAGCAATACCCAATTAAAATCCCAAGAGTTTTTCACAGGCTTAAAAAAATCCTAATTTATATGGAATAAACAAAGACCCCGAATAGCCAAAGCAACAATACGAGAAAATAGAGGGGATATATAAGACTTCAATACCAGACTTCAAACTATACTACAGGGCTGTAGTCATACAAACAGCTGGTACTGGCACCAGAACAACCTTCAGACCAATGGAAAAAAAAAAAAAAAAAGACCAAAACTGAAGATCCAAACTTGAACACATGCAATTTCAGCCACCTCATATTTGACAAGGGGGCCAAGAAGACACAATGGAGAAAAGATAGCATCTTCAGCAAATGGTGTTGGCAAAACTGGATCACCACTTGTAGAAGAATAAAATTAAACCCCTACCTCTTGTCCTATACAAAAAGCAACTCCAAATGGATCAAATACCTCAAGTGAAACCTCAAACTCTGAAGGTAATAGAAGAAAACGTTGGGAGCAACCTACAAGACATAGGCATAGGAGACGACTTTCTAAATGAGACAGCAGCTGCACAGGAAATAAGGTTGACAATTGACAAGTAGGACCTCGTTAAACTGAAAAGCTTCTGTACAGCAAAAGAAACAATCAAGGAAGTGAAGAGAAAACCCATAGAGTTGGAGGAAACCTTCATGCTGATACTTCTACTTATCTGTGTTTCTTATAATGTATATACTGTCTGCAAATGATTCTATAGTCCTTTGCAATTTGAACATATATCTGCTTTCCTTCTAGAAGACAAATCAAAACAATTACATAATTTCTTAGCTTCATGGCTTACCAGGCATGTTCTCTTCAGAACTGGAGTGATATTAAAACTATGTTCCTGGGGCTGGAGAGATAGCCTAGCGGTTAAGAGCACCAACTGCTCTTACAGAGGACCCGGGTTCGATCCCCAGCACCCACATGGCGGCCAAGAACCATCTGAAACTCCAATTCCAGGAGAACTCCAAGACCCTCTTCTGACCTCCGCGGCATTGCACGACACGGGCGCACAAACCTGCATGCAGACAGTACATTCATATGCATACAGAAAAAAAAAAGAACTATGTTCCTACAGACATTTATTCATGAAGGATGGTGGAAGGGGAAAGGTAGTGTGGATAATGTAGCCAAATTCTTATATTCTATTCTAGACAGTTAATAAATAGTATTTAAACTGGAAAATTAAAGCAGCATATGCGCATATAGTTGAAAGTCATAATGTAGTATAAAAAGACGAATGCTTCTGCTTCTGCAAAGAGGGATTGGAATAGAAGCAGTGAGAGGAATCTGTTCTGTCCAGTATAAACCCACTGGGCTGGGCATAAGGTGTATGGAAACTCTAGACAAATACCTTCAAAAGAAGTTTTTAAACTTAAAATTTTTCTAAAATACAGTCTATTTTTAAAAGCACATATATGACATTACAATTTTTGGCCAAAATAATTTTAAAGTTATATTGTATACCCAATGGAGCTGCTGGCACATTGAACAAGCTCAATAATTGTGTTTCCTTTCCTGATCCTAATGTCTCAGGAAATTCATCTGCCATCTGGACATTAATCTCTATGTTCCATCTTCCTTCTCATTTTTCTGCCTTTTGAATCACATTAATTCATCTAAGCATACATCTTCAGCTCCACATTTTGGACAACCATTAACCAACAAGATTTCTGTTTAAACAGAGTACCTGGATCACTTCTCAGTTTTCAATTTGCTTGAGATTTTTAATAAAACACTCCGAAACCCCCATTCTTCAGTAAAGTCCCTGAACAGTACCCTTATGTTTCGTAAGGTGCTAAAAACAGTAAATAATTAAGACTTCTATGAGGAACTAACATCATATAGACCCCCGTGTATTTACCCAAGGCTTATTACAAAGAAACAAAACCCTTCTATTCAAAACAGAAGGCATTTCCCAGGGTTGAGACTTTGAGAAATAATTCAAAATTCCTGGGTTAATTTTAATGATAGCTTAATTATGCAAGAATAGTTGCTGGTTTAGAGACTGGCAAGAAGACCCTCATATTACAGTGGGGTTTCCTTCAGTTTGGGGTCACCAACAGTCTTGCTCTGTTTGCTGTAAGATGCCTCAGAGCACCACAGCATCTTCTGGTTTCAGTGACTCTGAGAACTTACAGTTTCACAAAGCTGTCTCCTGCCAGGCTGTTTGCAATATTCCTCTGTGGAATTATCACATTGCCTTCTCATGAGCCATTGTATTTGAATCCCACACATGTCATCCTGTTTGATCTTTGGTGAATCTTCTCTACAGTGACGTGTACTCTAAAATTTTGAGGGGCCCTCCTCAGAGACTGTGTTCATGGGTGTGACTGGGACCTTTCACCAACTCTCTGCTTCTAGTTTCCATAGAAACCTGAGTTCTCCAGGATTTTTCTTTGTTGTAAGAGGCTCATTTTCTTCTTTTTTATTCTCCTTCAATGTAAGAAATTTAAGAGTTGAGAGATATATTAGCCTCTCAGCTATTTAAAAAAACAATGTAATGAGCAAACTCTCATTTTCAGCCCAAGTGCCATTCTCTACCATGATAAATTTCTTTTCCTCAAGATTCCTTAAAGTACCCAACACCCTAAGCTTAAAGTAAAATGTTATGTTGAATTTTAGATTAAGGCATGTATATATTTCTGTGTCATAAAGAAAAAGATAAAACATTTTGGGCATTCTCACTGTAGAGGAGAAGGGAAAGTATTTCAAAGGAAGTGTAAGCTGGCTAGCATGCATTTACTGCTCATAGAGAAGTGGAAGAAATGTGGGTCTAAGTGAGAGATACTGACTGGGAAAAAAAATCAAGAAAGTAGAAGTGGGAGAAATTGGGAAGATAAAATGCATCAGTCAGAAAGGGAGAGGCCCAAGAGGGGACAGTGTGGGGAACAGGGTCAAAATGCATTCTCCACATGTGGAAAATTGTCACAATAAAATTCATCATGTATGATTAATGCATGCTAATAGCATGCAAAATTAATCAGTTTTAAAATCACATGTTTGATTAGAAGCTCTTACCTCACCCCTAGCATGGGACATTGCCGGGAGGAAATTCATTGCTGCCTTTTGTTCAGCAGGACATATCACTCAGGGCACCTGCTTAGAACTGATAATTTGTGGGGATGGAGACATGGCTCAGCGGTTAAAAGCGCCAATTGCTCTTGCAGAGGACATGGGTTCGATTCCCAGCACGCACATGGTGGCTAAGAACCGTCTTTAACTCCAGTTCCAGGGGAATCCGGTGCTCTCTTTTGACCTCCTCGGCATTGTGAGACACAGGTGTACAAACCTACATGCAGACAGTACACTCATACACATAAAAAAAAAAAAAGAATTGTCAATATGTGTGCACTGTGGTTCAGTGCATTCATTTAAATATTCCCATGGCTCTAGTATTTGTGAGAATAGAAGACATGTTACATTCTAAATACTATATAGTTTAGGTAGCATATTCTTATTACACATATTCATATGTATAATATTGTAAAATAATACACAGCTAGGTTTGGTGGTCCAGGCCTGTAATCACAGCTGTGCAGGAAGATTGGCAGAAGCACTGAAACCGTAAGCTCCATCTGGTCTGTGCAATGAGCTTAAGGCTAGGATGGGCAGTTCAGAGAGAGACCCTGTCTCAAAGTAAAAAGTGAATGGAGGGCTAGTGAAACAGCTCAGTGTAGAGCTCTTGCTTAGCATGTGCAAGGCCTTGTGTTCAGATCACAGTATGACAAAAACAAAATAAAATCAAGAATATGTAATTTAACCTATAAACAAATAAATTAATAGTATAATAATTCTAGGGGCCTGGAGAGATGGCCTAGCGGTTAAGAATGCCAACTGCTTTTGCAAAGGACCTGGGTTTGATCCCTAGCACCCACATGGCGGCTGAGAACCATCTTTAACTCCAGTTCCAGGGGAATTCGACGCCCTCTTCTGACTTCCACGGCATTGCATGACATGGGTGCACAAACCTGCATGCAGACAGTACATTCACACACATAAAAATAAAATAAATAAAAAAAACAATGAAAAAACAACAAAAAGAATCTCACATCATATTTAAAAAAAACAATTCTATAAATGTTTAGACATGAACCATGGTGTAATTTAAACCAATTAACAAGATTGTCAGTATTGGTAAACTATCAATGAGAATTATTAACATGTCATTTCTAGTGTAGGCATCCAAGAAATGATATTCAGTTTAACAGAACTTCTGGGTAGGTACCACCTGAGCATGTGTACTTCTTCCACTGCTCACAAGCGTTCTCCTCACCCCCAACCTCTAAAACTCAGGAGAAAATGTCAGAATTTTAAATGACTTCAAACATGCTTAATTCTCAACTTTTTACTCCATGCAAAAACAAACAAAAGTACTGTTTTGATTTTTACCACTTTGAACTATTTGAAATTAAAATAGAATGGTCTGAGAAATTCAGCCAATGCAGTCCACAAAAGGAGATAGAAAAGAGTGAAGGAGTGGCTGGAGAAATGGCTCAGCAGTTCAGAGCACTGGCTGTTCTTGCAGAGGACCCAGGATTGATTCCTATCATCTACACGGTGGCTAACAGCCATCCATAACTCCAGTTCCAGGGGAATCAGATGCTTTCTTCTGACTCTATGGGCATTTTGCATGACACCAGTGCACTTACACACATGCAGGCTATACACTCATAGACATCCCTCAGTGGTAATGTCAGCATGCACAAGACCCATGCAAACTTACCCAGCATAGAACTGTGGAAATGGGCAGCAGGTCCAAATCTTAGTAGAAGGAATATTGGCAGCTGATTACTACTGCTTCGGGAAGAGCTGACCTTAAAACAAGGAACTCTGGATGTGCTAAGCAGACCTCAATGGATTAACTTGCACTGAGGAGCCTCTAGGAATGCTAACCTGGCACAATAGGCCTTCCCAAAAGGCAGAGTGTATGAATTCCAGTACAGGGGCTGAGGAAGGGTGCAGTGGGGAAGGGGGCATGCAGAGTATTAAGACTGATTGAGAGGTTCTGCTTGAAATATACAAAATTCAATTAAAATGGGAAATAGTAATAAGTAAAACATTTTTAAATTTTTCACAAAAAAAGAGTAAAGGAAAGGCTAAGAAAGGCTGAGAGATTTGGGGTGTACTGCTGACCACTGGCCATTTTGGTTCAGAATATGAATCCCAATGTTCAGTAACACACCAATATTCTCTTCCCATCTCTTTTGCAGTATAAATTATGCATGATTTTCTTAAGGTTTTTTTTCCTTAGAACAATCCATATGTTCCCATTTTTCTTTGTTTAAAACCATAGTTCTTTGTTTCAGATACTGAGAATAGCAGATGTATTTAGAAAGCTCTGTTCACACAAAGTTCTTTGGAATTTGGAGCCCTCAATCTTCTTTGTTATTGTAATTTTTAAATGTTAACATTTAAAAAATTATGTGAATAGGGTTTTATTTGACACATACATCTGTTGGCAATTCACTGTCCAAGTCCCAGAATAGCAGATCTAGAAGAGGCCGGAACACCTAGGATGATACATCATGAAGTTCTCAAACCATTTCAATACATGTTATGGAGAATAACGCTGATGGCAGAACAGGGAGAGTCCCTCCTCACACAGTCTCAACCTGCTCACTATTTCTCCTTTGCCTAGCACTAACCCTGCATGCCCTCTCCTAACCACATCAGTTGCAGTAATTTCTTTGCTCTCTGCCCCTCTGACTTGGTGACTTTCTTTGCATTTTGAATTCAAACTTCTTCCAAGTAAGAAACTTAGATTGGGTCAGCCAGACATTATCTTATATAGATTGTATCTGTTGGATGAGAATTAACAAATTGAAATGATCCAACATTATGAAGCTATAGAGGTGTGGGAAAGCATAGTTAGGTGGGTTGGGTTCTAAGCCAATGGTACCTCCCTGGCCACACCCATGGGGTGGGCTCTAGGCCAATGGTACCTCCCTGGCCACACCTATGGGGTGGGATGTAGTGATGAATTGAGTCATGATGGATATTTAAGCAGACATGTTGGAATAAACTCTCTCTCTGCATTCGAACCTCAACCTGCTTACACGTGGTATGCTTTCCTGCACAGGCTTTCCACATGGGTAGTCCTAGGATTAAGTGGGCCCCGCCACGAATCCCGGCTGTGACCCCACAAATGGCATCCGAATGTGGGGCAGAAGGAAACATTAACAACTTAGGTATGCATACCCCTAAATCTTGCCCTTTTCTTCTTTTTCTTTTTTTTTTATTGTATTTATTTATTTATTTTTAACAAATCTAGACCCGTGTTCCCGCTCATTCCCCCACCCCGTCAGAGCTCGTGCATTCTGCCAAACATGCTTTCCATCTCTTAGTCTTTCTCAATATTTTCCATGGGGACGTTGACTGTTTTGAGCAGAAGTTCACTGTTTCAGTCAGTTCTTTGATGCAGTATTTTCTGTTGTTGTTGTTGTTTCCAAAATGCATTATGTCCAACTGCTTTGTACAGAAGCTCAGGGGGCCCTACACAAGAAATACTTACAACTGGGTAATTGGCACTAGCATCCACAGATGAGGGATACCATTCGTCGTTTGTTTTTCTGGGACTGTGTTACTTCACTCAGCATGATGTCCTCCCCCTGTCACCACTCCTCTTCAATATAGTGCTTGAAACACTTGCTAGAGCAATAAGTCTTCTTTTTCTTCTCTCTCTCCTGATATCTATCTGTTGTGGTGGAGCCGTCTTTCCCGCTGGTCTCAGTGGAAGGGACTGTGGTCTGAGGGCATGTGGCTTTGTACATGTGGAGAGCCTGCCTCTGATTTGTTTCAGAGGGAGCACCCAGTGCCTCCCAGGCATGTGCCTCCCAGCATGGTCACTCCTGCAGGCTATAAAAGCCAGTGACCTCAAGGCTGAATTTAATATTAAGCCTTAGCAATTATGTTTGGCCTTAAAACAATTTTTCATAATTATACAGGTCTGAAAAACTTTCTAGTTTTAAATTCCATTCCCCCAAAGAAAGACTCCTGCTGCAGGCTCCTCAAGTTCGGTTCCAATCTTGTTCATAAGTAGATTTTCTTCCAGTAGCTCTCTTCAGCTTGAGCACACTTCTTTCTGTTGTAAACTAAGGCCTTTCACAGAATCACCCTCCCCCAAGAGCAGCCTCTTCCAGATAATTTCAAGCATTGGTCATTTTTCTCTTAAATTTTGTGTACAAAATCTGTTTTTAGATAAAAGTGTGTTGCTCTCTTGTCTTCTTATGGGTTTTCTCTAAATCTAACTCTTACCTAAAACCTGCCGGCTATTTGTAGATCCAAGTTTGGGATTTATTTTAGTGAATAGTAATTCAAATCCATTTCAGCATGTTTAACGTAAAGTGTAATATTTTTACTTAACCCCCGGGTACACTAGATATGGTTGACTTAATTTTATCTTTCTCCTTTTAAATGTGTTTCATCTTAAAAATCTCTTCTCACAGAATTCTTGATCACATGTGGTCTGAGCTCTGGCCTGGTGCCATAAGCCTTCCTGCTGTGCATGCATACCAGCTGCCCCACTGAACACATGGCATCTAAATCATGCCCACTAAATTTTGAATTTAGGTAACATCCTTTTGATTTCAGCACTTTGGAAACAAGATAGATGGATTTCTGGCAGAATTTACAGGCCTTGAAGTTCTAACAAAACAAACTTGCTCTGATTTTTTAAGGACCATTGGTAAAAGTCTCTTTAACAACTTAAATTGATATTTTGGTTCAATTCGAATGAGAAAATTTTTGAATAAAACTGCTTTATGTTTCTCTAAGCCCATCTTCAAGCTGTGTGTATGTGTGAGTGAATGTGAGTTCCCACTTTTAATGCATTATAATCCTACAGGTTTAAATCTATTTAGCTAACTATAAACAAAAATAGATTCGATTCATAGAAAATGTTTGTTTTATACCCCTTAGTGTTAACAATTTTTAATTGGGTTTATAGTATGCATATTATTCAGTTTAATGATAGATGGTTGTTAATTATTAGTAATTGTTATTAATGGTTATAGTTATTATTGTTGAATATAATGATTAATAATGATAAAAATTCAGTCTAATGGTAAATTGTTAACTATTATTATTGACAATTATTCATAATTAATAATTGTGAGTGATAATGGTTAATAATTATTAATAATTAATAATAATTAATAATGGTTATAAGTATTGAGATTATTGTTATGATTGTGAATAATTATTATTATTCTTCCAAAGTCCTTAATAATAAAACAAAATGGATTGTTCCAAAACTACAAACAACTTTGGCCTGTCTACTTTTGGAAATCCTCAATCTTTAGATTTGTAAATAGCATAGGTAGAGTTTAGACAATTAACCAGAAGGGATAGGATAGGGGAAGAATAGTAAACTTTAGGTATACTTCATCGAAGGCAAGTGGCATATGGATCTCAGCTGTGTCATGCATTACTAAGACATTTATTCTAATTATGTACAAATAGCCCTATAACAAATTATAAAAATTTCATGTTTTTCATTGGACATCAAACAATATGGCTTTCTTCTCTTACAGGTCAACCTAACAAATCTTTATTATATATGTATATATGTACGAGTGTATGTATGTGCACACACATGTATGGATGGATGTGTGTACTTGTGTTCTAAGTATATTATAATGTTAACAGCTATGATACCAGTAAAAACATTGCCTCTGAGTTGGAACGTGGCTCTTCCTTCTCAAGACGCAAATTTATATGAAACAGCCAAAATATAATTCAATTTCAACAAAGGTTATGGTTTATCTATTAAAAATTTAAAATAATGGATCTACACTGCCACCTACTGGTTACGCCCTTTCAACATCTAAAACAAAGATGCAACCAGGTTTTCATTGTATTAAAGTGTTAATACGTTTTTGGGTATTTGGGAATAAAAAATAAAAGGTATAAAAATTTAAAAATAAAAAAGAATTGAATTCCAATTAACATCATTGCGGAATTCACGGCCGCCATTTTTAAATTTTTTGTGTGCATACAGGCTGGGCCTGCATTTTGTTCTGGTGTTGTGGGTGGCCAGTTGGTTTGGAAAAAGGCTCCCTTTGCGGACCACCAACCAGACTAGCTGGTGTGAAATTCCTGTCCTGAGCTTGGGCAGGTGAAAAGTTTTGGCCAAGATTGGGATATGTGTTTCATTGTCCCAGGCTAAGGACCCAAGGAGGAAGATACCTCTCCGGTCAGGTCACAGAAGTGACCTACTGTCCTCTATGCAATGAGGCCAGTTCCCCACACTGTCCACAAAGTGGGCACTGTGCGTCCCTTTCCCCTTAGCAGGACTGTGTTGCACCTTTTCGACAAAGGAAGCTTCCTAGAAGCTTCCACAAAAACCAAAAAAACAAAAAAAAAAAAAAACACTCAGATGGTTATGATGGTACAACACGCCATGGGCATATCTAGCCAGTCTTTAATTAACGGTGGGCATAGGAACTGTAAGAAGAGACCCGTATTTGTTTATTGGTTTAGTGGCCTTTTGTAACACTCCCGGTATTTCCAGAGCCATCTGTACACTTGCATCGGTCTCATGACATCTTTCACCTGCCGGGAAATATTGTGAGCAAGGCAGGCAGCCATATGCCTATATATCCCAAATAGTAAATGGTATTGGCTCTCTCCATTGAAAACCCTACTGATGCCACAAGCTTACATCCTCTAATGGTTAGGAAGATGTTATAAGCCACATTAAGACCGCTGTCGTATTTAGCGAACCAAAAAAATGAATTCATGGACACATATATCACTATGTGTCTATACCAAAGTAACCTACCATAGCTATTAGATCTGTTTAATCCCCTATATACCATAATTGCTGTTGACTTCATTAGTAGGATCGAAAATTTAGTCCGGACAAACTAAGCCCATGAAAGGAAAAAACAAGCCAAATTGACCAAGTCCAAGACAACAGCTCCAGAGAAAGTAACTGTTTGGCTTTGCTCAACTCAACCTGTGCCCCTTTTTCTAAGCCGGGGAACAATCTGTGGAAGAGGGAGGCAGAAAAGAGTAAGAGCTGCGATTGGGTGATGGTGAAACTACAGCAACTATCGCTGAACCCTCATTTGATCAACTTGATTTGAACATACAAAGACACACACACAACCCCCCTGGATGGTGGGGCTGCGGGAGTTTTGGGCACAACAGCCTACAAATTAGTTTTGCATGAAAATGATGCATGTACCATAATTAGTACACATATGCTAAAATGAAGAAAAAAACCGAAGAAAGATGCAGACAGTTATAGCAGAATGCAATGAGCTGGGATGGGGCAAGGTGGATGGGGGGGAAAGGGAAGGGAAATATGCCTGAACTGAATTAGTAAAATGAATATATGAAATACACAAAGCATCAATTAAAAAAAAGAAAAAAAAAGAACTGTAAAAGAAAATTTTATTAAGAGCTAGTTATTGTAAAATCTTTAAAGCAGGTTTTCATGCCAGGCCTGGAGAAGGCCAAGAGCTTGGAGGAAGATAGTTAAAATGGTAATACATTTGAACTAATTGGGAATGTAAAATGTTAATTGCTTTATGCATAATCTGTATTGACTTTCCAACAATAACTTTGGGGTTAAGGTACATAAATGGTATCTATGTTTTTCTGTGTTATACAGTATCACTTTGTAGCATTTTTCCTTTACTTGTAGGACAACTTAGGCATCTATAGGTCAAATCATAAAAATTTAAAAAACGAAAAGAGGGAGATGGTATAATATTCCTTCTGTATTCCAAACCTTTTGATAAATTTTCAATTTTGAGGTCTTGAAACTAACAATGGGAGGAGATTTGTATGTTCCCACAGGTAAAAGCACCAATCTAAATGCCTGAAAATGTACAACTTTTGGCTGTGCAGGATGGACTGGGAAATTCCAGCAGAGAGGCTGACCCATCTGGACATTAAAGAAAGAGGAACCTCAGACTGCGTGAGTCACAGATACTGAGCATCTCTCTGAATTCTATTTGGGATAACTCTTCATAATGTGCCCTAATGAAGTTTACCTTCCAGATGCTGAGAAACCTTCCTATCTCTCCCCTTTTATAGGAAAAGAAAAAATGTGATGGTAATGAAGTCATTCCCTAACTGTAAATTAGAGCCAAATATAATAGTAAAGTCTTTATAAGCTGTGTAATTAAGCAAAATATATTAATACAGGAGAGCTCTGGTATCAGCAATAGATTATTCTACCAAGGAGATGTTAGCTGGGGGATCCAAGCCCCCAAAATTATAAAGGCCTTTTGCCCATAAAATGGGATATCTGCAAGGAGAAACGTGGTAAGTCCCTGTTGTCAAAGACCTGGTGTAAGCATGAAAAAATGTTTTGAGACATCACTTGCTAATCTGCAGTTGGCCTCTGAAATGCCAGAGAGTGTTACCAAAGGCCACTAGTGCAGTAAAGCATAATATTGGTCTCTTTGAGTCAAGCAAGGCTCCTCTGTCAGTATCAGCTACACCTCAACTGCCTAGAGATATTGTGCAACAGTGGCAGCCATGTGTCTATGTATATCCCAAATCTAATTGACTGTTAGCTCTCTCCTTGGAGGAATAATTCATGGCTGATGCCACAAGCTCGCGTCCTCTAGTGGTTAGGAGGTGTTATAAGCCACAATAAGAACTTGTCACCCTTTATAAAGAAACCACAGATTGTGGATTAGCATACCATTCAAACATCTGTGTCTGTGTTCACAGTTTAGCTTGACATAATAATAATGTTTAAATGCCTGTACATCTAAATGCTTGTGCTTTGTTAGTAGTATTAAAAAGGTACCCTGGATAAGCTGTCAACCCATGAAGGGAAACAGACAGACTAGAGTCCAAAGTGACATCTCCAGAGAAAACGGACTGTTTTGCTTCTCACCCACTTGTGCCCTTTTTCCAAAGCCTAGGGAACAACTTGCAGAAGAGGAGGCATGGTAGAATGTAAGGGCTGTGGAGAGATTGGGGTGAATTGTGAGACTACAGCAATATAGACTGGAATCTTATTTAATCAACATGATTGTGCATACAAGCTTCTCCAATTGGACTATGGGAACCTTGGGTTGTTCAAAATATGAACATTGATACTTGCTAATTGGTTTTACATGAATGTTACTTACATTCATTACTTATGCTTGACAATCAGCTTACTTCATGGTTGGGATTTTTGGATATTAATTGGCCTTAGTGTGAAAATAAAGTGTTTTAGGTCTGATCTGTCCCCCACTGCCTAGCACTCAAAACAGGCTTGAGTAGCTGGCTATTCAAAACTCAGGTTCCTTTGGGTTGTTAGCCTCACCCATGGGCTCCCCTGCCTCTCAGAAAAATTAAAATAATAAAATTAAAAGGGTGAGATGTGGGAAAGCTTAGTCAGGTGGGTTGAGTTCTAAGCCAATGGTACCTCCCTGGCCACACCCATGGGGTGGGGTCTAGGCCAATGGTACCTCCCTGGCCACACCTATGGGGTGGGATGTAGTGACGAATAGAGCCATGATGGATATTTAAGCAGACATGTTGGAATAAACTCTCTCTCTGCGTTCAAACCTCAACCTGCCTATACGTGGTATGCTTTCCTGTGTGGGCTTTCCACATGGGTAGTCCTAGGATTAAGTGGGCCCCGCCACGAATCCCGGCAGTGACCCCACATAGAGGGGTGTTAGAAAATACATTTTCTGTCAAAGAACTGACTGAAACAGTGAACTTCTGCCTGAAACAATAAACTTCTGCACTGAAAATTTTAAAAGAGACTGAGAAAAAGATGAAAAATATGTTCAGCACAATGCATAAGCTCTGGTGGGATTGAGGGGGGAAGGACAGGGGAATGGGTCTAGACTGATTGGAAATTTTGTATGAAATGCACAAAGCTTCAATAAAAATTAGCTTTGGACAAAAAAAAGAAAAAGATGGTGAAAAAAAATAAAAGAAAATATATTTTCTTTTCTGGACCAAGACAGATTAACATATAAATATATATGTACATATAAATTTTTCACAATAGGAGAGCTCTCTTAATGCCTTCCTTCTGAGTCCATCAGAACAAGCCTGGCTTCTCTATCTCTCTGACTATATAATGGTTTGTTAGGGATACTATCTAGTGCAGCTATACAAGAGAGAGGACTTAAAGGTGCAGAATTATAAAAGAAGAAAGTCAATTTTTCTCCACCACTGTAATAAATGACAACTAATTTCATAGCCTGACAAAATACAAAATCATTAACTCATCATTTTCAAGGTCAGAAGTCTTGACACAGATAACTTTATGCTAAAACCAAGATATAACCTGGGATATGTACCTTCCGAAGACCTGGAGGAAAAACTAAATCTTTGTCTTTTACAGCTGTTACAGATTAATTGTGCACTTGGTTTTCTGTCATCATCAAAGTGCTTGGTTCCTGCTGTTACTTTTCCTCTCTGACTCTCCTGTGCTCACCTTGAAGAACTCTGATGACTACATTTGACCAATTTATATAATACAGTATAATCTCATTTCTAGATACCTAATATTTACAAAATGCCTTTGGCCAATATAAGGGGACATTTATAGATTTGGGGATTTTGAACTGCTTGGGGGGCGATGATATTTTTGTCTTATAAAAACTATCTCATTTTATACATTAAAGTTTCTATTATTAAAAATGTCAGAAAATCCACATGAAATATAACATAAAGCATAGAAAGTAAGAATCTATTAAAATACAAGGGGTAATAGATTGTATATTGAGAAGATAGTGTACAAAATATAACAGCAATTACACTATAAATTAGTAAGAAATAAGGAATTTAGAAAATCTATGTGAAGAAAACCATACAACATGCCTGCAAGAAGCAAAAGTAGATTTGAGTTTGTAGAAAAACATTGTTCTCTGTTCCTTAAACAAGATGTCTCATCATCATAAAAATTTCCATCAAAATGCCAAATTTTTTTTTCAAGCTTGACATGTTGATTTTAAAGCACATATGGATAAAAATGAGGAATATTTCAGAAAAATCATGGAAATAAAATTACAGTTACTAAAATCATGTGAAAAGGTAGCAAAATCTAGCATTGAAAGAAGTCTCATGTTGCCTATTATTAATATGTGGTTTGAATGAGAAAAGTCCCCCCATAGCCTCATGATTTGAATATTTGGTTTCCAACTGGTAACACTGGGAAGGTTATTGAACCCTTAGGAGGAATTACATCACTGGGGGTGGACGCTCAGGTTTTATAGTCTAGTCCTATACCCTGTTATTTTCCTTTCTGCTCTCTGTGTGTGGATGAAATGTGATGAGTCAACTTTGTGCTCCTGCCACCAAGCCTTCCCCTACTGTTGCCATTCCTTCCCAGTCCTCTGGAAACACAAGCCAAAATAAACCCTTTCTCCCTTAAGTTGCTTTTTTCAGGGTATTTTTATCATGCAACTTCTAGAAAAGAAGCTAATATAGTTCATTAAATGGTGGGTAAACTTTTAGTATGGTACTTTATAATGGCTAGTTAATAAATGGATGTTTTGGAATCTTAGAAACAACCAGAGGTAAAGTGCTTGCTGCACAAGCATGAGGATCTGAGGTCTGATCCTCAGAACCCATGTATAAAAAGCCAGACTAAATTTTGAAATGTCCTTGCAAGTCTTGGGGTAGGTTCTAGACGACCAAATCTTTCCAGATATTCACAGATGTTTTATATGGGTTTGGCAAAACACCTGTCTGTTCACTCCAAAATGTTTTACTTAGTGGTGAAATGTTTTACATATAAAATATAACTAAATGCTGAGATGAACAGCTCCCTGGTGCAGAAATAATCATTTCTTTGAATGAACTACTATTCTTGAGGATCAAGAACCCTATTGTGATTTAACAGTCTTAGCATACATGGCCATTTATTTATCAGTGAGTAGAATAGCAAAATCCTTGCCTCAAGGTTCAAAAGATTGTAACCAGTAAGTAGGAAGAGGCTATATGTAGTTAGTAGAACATTGAAATGATATCTTTGTGATTCCATTAATTATTTTTAATATAGACATTGTATACTATGCTAGAAGTGGCAATAACTTTTGTTGAAGTTAGTTCATCCCTTAACTGTTCTCATTTTTACAGTGTCTTAAACCTTAGATGTGAAAAAATAGAGATATATATTTCAAGGTATATCTATGGAAATAACAATTATTTTGGTGTTATCTTTATTGATTGGTTATTCAATTTAATTTACATATAGAGATTTGGTATTAGAAACCACAAATAAGGGATAACATATGCCATTTGTTTTTTTGAGACTGTCTCACCTCACTCAGCATAACAGCCTCCAGTTCCACCCATTTGCTTACAAAATTCATGATGTCATTCTTTTCACTGCTGCATAGAACGCCATTCTATAAATATACCACATTTTTATTTTCCACTCATCTGTTGAGGGACACGTGGATTGCTTCTAGCTCTTTGCTATTCTGAAAAGAGCAGCAATAAACATGGCTGTGTACATGTGCATCCTTTGCTACCTAGGAGTAGTATAATTGGGTCAAATGTTAGGTCCACACTGGGGCTGGAGAGATGGCCTAGCGGTTAGGGGCACCGACGCTCTTGCAGAGGACCCGGGTTCGATCCCCAGCACCCACATGGCGGCCGAGAGCCGTCTGAAACTCCAATTCCAGGAGAACTACAGTTCCAGGGGAATCTGACACCCTCTTCTGACCTCCGCGGCTTTGCACGACACGGGTGCACAAACTTGCATGCAGACAGTACATTCATACACATACAGAAATAAAAAAAAATTAATAAAAAAATGTTCTCCACACTGCTTTCCATAGGGACTGTAGGAATTTGCAATCCTACAAGCAATGAATAAGTGTTCCCCTTTCTCCACACCCTCTCCAACAATTAGCATCATTTGTTTTCTTGATCATAGCTAATCTTACTAGTGTAAGGTAAAATCTTAATGTGGTTTTGATTTGCATTTCCTTAATTGCTAAGGAAGTTGAACAGCTTTTAAGATGTTTCTGAGTCATCTTAAGTTCTTCTGTTGAGAAGTCTCTATCCAGATTTTTAGCCCATCTTTTAATTGGATCATTTATTTTCTTGGACTTTTGTTTTTTTGAGTAGTTTATATATTCTGAATGTTAAACCTCTGTCAGATATATCATTGGTGAAGATTTCCTCTCATTCTGTAGGCTTTCTCCTCACTTCCTTGATTGTTTTTTTTTTTTGCTATAAGGAAGCTTTTTAGTTTAATATTGTTATTTAATATTAATTAAATTAATATTAATATTAATATTTAATATTATTATTGATTGTAGACCTTAGTTCCTTCGCAACTGCTTTCTGATTTTAAAAGTATTTTCCTGTACCTATGTGTTATAGGTTACTGCCTATATTACCTTTTAATATATTCAGAGTTTCAGGTTTCACACTGAGTCCTTTGGTCCACTTAGAGGTGACATTTTTGCAAGATGAAAGGTAGGGGTTTAGTTTCATTCTTCTACAAGTGGTGATCCGATTTTTCCAGCATTTTGCATCTTTGTTGAAGATGCTGCTGGGAGCAGGTCAGAAATAATTAATCAGAAGGAAGGGGTTAACTGGAAAACAAGCCTCTGAAGTAAGTGTGCTTTCCATAGTTACTCCCTCCGCCTTGAGTACAGTTGCTCCCATGACTACCCCTCCTGTTCTGACCACAATCTCAAGAACACATTTCCTGCTACCTTGCTTCTGAGTTCCTAGTTCCCAGAGATACCTGAGGTCAGAATGAACTTTCCCAAGACCTGAGGAGAGTGCTTTTCCACCCTATCAGGAGCACATTACTCTCCAAGGGGCTTCAAGCTGCTAAACACCATTGCTTGTTTTGTGTTTCTATAGTCTGACAATTGTGCTTCTATAATGCCACCAAATTCCTCTAGTTTGTGGGTTTTGTCTTTAAAAGCTTTCTGTAGCTAAAGCAACCCTGAGTGAAAAGTGCAATACAGGGGGAATTGCTTTACCAGACTTCAAACTATATTAGAGGGCTATAGTCATAAAGACAACTTGGTACTGGAAGGAAAAAAAAAAAAAAAAAAAAAAAAAAAAAAAAAAAAAAAAAAAAAAAAAAAAAAAAAAAAAAAAAACAAAACAAAACAGACCTGTTGCCCAATGGGAAAAATTGAAGATCCAAACTTAAGCTAATTTAATTTCAGCCACCTCATATTTGACAAAGGGACAAAAAGAGCTCAATGGAGGAAGGATAGCATCTTCAGCAAATGGTGCTGGCAAAACTGGATCACCATTTGTAGAACAAAATTAAACCCCTACCTCTCACCCTGTACAAAAATCAACTCAAAGTAGATCAAAGATCTCAATGTGAAACCCGAAACCCTGAAGATGATAGAAGAAAAAGTTGGCAACAACCTACAAGACGTAAGTGTAGGAAAAGACTTTCTAAATCAGATAGCAGCTGTGCAGGAAATAAGGTTAACAGTTCATAAATGGAACCTCGTCAAACTCAAAAGCTTCTGTAGAGTGAAAGAAACAATCAAGGAAGTGGAGAGAAAATCCACAGAGTGGGAGGAAATGTTCACCAATAATACATCTAACAGAGCATTAATGTCCAGAATATATAGACTACTCAAAAAACAAAGAAGAAAGAAAATAAATGACCTACTCAAAAGATGAAGAGCTGCATAGAGACTTCACCAGTGAGGAAATAAAGATGGCTGAGAAACATCTTAAAAAGTTCAAAATCATTAATATTTAAGGAAATGCAAGTTAAAAGCACTCTCAGATATCATCTCACTCTGATACAACTGGCTAAGATCAAGAAAACAAAAGACACCAAACCCAAACGCTGGGGAGGTTGTGGGGAAAGTAGAACACTCAACCACTGCTGGTGGGAATGTAAACTCATATAACCATTATGGAAAGCAGTGTGGAGAACTCTTATAAGACTCAAAATGAGCCTACCACCTGACCCAGCCAAACCACTCCTGGGTATATACCCACAAGATGCATCCTACTGCAAAGATACATGCACTTCTATGTTTATTTCAGCTCTCTTCACAATAGCAAAGAGCTGGAACGAACCCAAATGTCTCTCAACAGACTAGTAGATGAAAAAATTTGGTACATGTACACAATGGAATTCTTTTCAGCAGTAAAGAAAGTTGACATCATGAGCTTTGCAGATAAATGGATGGAACTAGGAGACATTATGGTAAGTGAAATAATACAGTCCCAGAAAAACAAAGGGGAATTGTTTCCCTCATTTGTGGATGCCAACACCAAATCCCCAGTTGAAAGGAAAGCTGAACAACATTATTGTTATATTTATTTTTATCTGAAAGCAACTGTGTTGTTATAATGTAAATCTCTTAGCAGGCTCTAGAATCAACCTACCACCTATTTTCAGACTCTGTAATTACTGTATATGATTGGAAGGTACATACACATATTTTAGAGTAATATAAAATTAATGGGTGAAATGTAAATTCCTGAATATATTTTGGAATTAGCATACAGTTTATTCTCAGAGGTCATAATTTTGATGCATATGTGATGGTTATATAGGCATATGTTGGAGCAATACAAAGAGGAGGGAACAACAACATAAAGACTGGGTTAAAGAACTGAACAATACAGTTAAACTCTGCCAAATCAACAAGCCTCTGCAAGGAAAAATTTTGGAAAGCCTGAGAGAAAGATGCAACACATTTATGTCAGAAGGCATGAACTGGGGTGGAATAGGGACAGGGAGAGGGGAATGTGTATAAATTGGAGTGAAAGATAATGAATGAAATACACAATTCATCAATAAAAATATTTTTAAAAAGCTCTCTGGAGTGAATAGTTGGGGTGCCACTCCCTGTTTGGAGTGGGTTGCCTCCCTGATGCATCAACAATTACCCCCCTCCCCACCACATGCATCAGTTTTCTCAGTTGGGTTCTGTTGCACCACTAAATTAAATAAATTTTGTTGCAAAGATTGAATCCTGGGCTTGAGAGCTTTTCTGTGCAATTTCCAGACCCAACAAGGCTACCTTTCCTCCACTGAGTGTTTTTGCTCCTTTGTCAAATATAAGGTGGCTGAAATTATATGTACTCAAGTTTGGGTCTTCAATTTTATTCCATTGAATTATGGGTCTACTTTTATGCCATGTTGTTTTTAATAATTTATTTATTTATTTATTTATTTATTTATTTATTTATTTATTGAGACACGGCCTCCTTGTAGTCCCAGCTGTTCCTGGAGCTCACTATGTAGACCTCCAATGCTTTCCAAAGCTCTTGGGGGCACCTAAGGTCCCTTTCCTCACTTTGACATTAGCTGGTCAGAATTCACCTGCCTCCCCAGGATCTGCCATCTTGGAAAAGCCTTGTTTTATAACTATAGCTCTGTAGTAGAGATGAAAATCTGGTATAGTAATTCCCCCTGCATTACTGTTTTGGTCATGCGTTGCTTTGGCTTTAGAGGTCTTTTGTTTTTCCACATGAATTTTAAGGAATTTTTTCCAATGTCTGGAAAAAAAATGTCAGGTGGGGTTGGGATTGGGATAATGCATGAATAATAATAGATATATATATATATATATATATATATATATTAAATAATCAATTTGTGAAGGATGGTAATTTTTACTATATTAATTCTTCCAATCCATGAACAGGGAGATCCTTGTCCAAGATTCTGAGCTTTGTGCAATCTTTGTCTCTCAAGATTGAATTTTTCATTGTAAAGATAGTTTAAGTATCTTGGCCAAGTTTATTCGCAGAGATATATCTTTGAGGTTATTATAAATGGAAAGGTTTCTCATGTACTCCTCTCTACAATGCTGTTGTGGCATACAGGGAGGTCTACTGAGTTTGGTAATTAAATTTCTTTTGTTACATAAAATTTATTTTATAGTTTTTAACAAACTAGACCCATGTTCCCTTCCATTCCCACTCCCCCAGGGCTCATGCATTCTCCAAACATACATGCTTTTCACTCTCTTTCTCAGACTTCAATTTGATTTTTTTTAGGAAGTTGACTGTTTTTGAGCAGAAGTTCAATGTTTCAGTCAGTTCCTTGATGACTGTCTTTCTGTTGTGTTTTGTTCGTTTCTTGTGTTGTTGTTTCCATATGCATCAATCCCAACTGCTTTGGACAAAACTCAGGGGGCCCTACAAAGAAATATCTAGAACTAGGTAATTGGCATAGCATCCACAGATGAGGGGACAGTCACCATTCGTCTTTGTTTGCTGGGACTGTGGTCTTCACTTCACATGATGTCCTCTAGCTCCAGCCACTCCTGGCAAAGCTCATGATGTCAATCTTACTTTACACTGCTGCAGTAGAGCTATTCATTGTGTAGAGTACCAACATTTGTCTCTAGTCCACTCATGCAGTTGAGGGGCAGTTTGGTTTGGTTCCAGCTCTTGCTATTGTGAAAAGATCTGAATAAACATGGCTGTGCATGTATTTCTGCGTGGGGTGAGTCTTGAGGGAAATGCCTAGGAGTGGTATGGCCTGGGTCAGGTGGCACGGTTCATTCCAGTCCTCCAAGGGTTCTCACACTGCTTTCCAAAGTGGATGTATGAGTTTACAATCCCGCCATCTGTGGATGAGTGTTCCCATTTTCCCCACACCTCTCCAGCACTTGGTATCATGTTCCTGATCCTAGCCAAACTTATTTGGGTAAGATGAATCTTAAAGTGGTGTTTTGATTTGCATTCCGTAATGATTCAGTGAGGTGTTTTTTGTTTTTTTTGGTAGAGACTTTCGAAAGGTGTTGCTCAGACAATCTCTAAGTCTCAGTGTGAAGATCTCTGTTCAGTGTCTTTGCCTCCCACTAAATGAGTGGGTCAAATTTGTTTTCTTTTTCTTTTGTTTATTTCTTTATTATTCATGGAAATCAATGCTTTGTCAGATGTATCTGCAGTGAAGGTTTCCTCCCACTCTGTGGGATTTCTCTTCACTTCCTTGATTGTTTCTTTTGATGTACAGAAGCTTTTGAGTTTGATGAGGTCCCATTTGTCAATTGTCGACCTTAATTCTTGCACAGCTGCTGTCTGATTTAGGAAGTCTTTTCCTACTCCTATGTCTTGCAGTCTGCTGCCAACTTTTTCTTCTATCGCCTTCAGAGTTTGGAGTTTCAGGTTGAGGTCTTTAATCCATCTGGAGTTCACTTTTGTACAGGGCAAGAGGTGGGGGTTTAATTTCATTCTTCTACAAGTGGTGATCCAGTTTTGCCAACACCACTTGCTGAAGATGCTGTCTTTTCTCCATTAATTTTGTAACCTGCAACTTTACTGAAACTGTTAATCCTTTCTAGGAGTTTTCTATTGGAATTTGGGGGATCTCTTAGGTGTAATATCATGTCATCTACAAAAAGGGATAGTTTGATTTCATCTTTTCTGATTAGTATCATTTAATCTCCTTCTCTTGTCCTATTGCTCTAGCAGGATTTTCAAACACTATATTAAAAAGAAGGGGAGATAGCAAGCAACAGTGTCTGGTTCCTGACTTTAAGGGGAGTGCTTCTAGTTTTTCTCCATTTAAGATGATATTGGCTGTGGGTTTGTTGTATATAGCTGTAATTACATTGAAGAATGTTCCCTCTGGTCCAATTGCCTCTAGGACTTTAATCATAAAGACATGTATTTTATAAAAAAGCTTTCCTTCATCAATTGAGATGATCACATGGTTTCTATCTTTGAGTCTATTTATATAATTTATGGCAATTGATTTAGGTATGTTGAACCATCATTGCATCACAGGAATAAAACCTACTTGATCATGGTGAATAACCTTTTTGATGTGTAACTGTATGCAATTTGCAAGGATTTTGTTGAGAATTTTTGCATCTATATTCATTAACGATATGGGTCTATAGCTTTCTTTTTTACTTGCATCTTTTCCTGGATGTGCCTGTCATCTCAGCTCCAGAGAAGTGGGGAATACAGACAAGAGGATGCTAGGAGCTCACTGCCCAGCCAGCTAGACAGTAGTATGCTCTGGGTTCAGTGAGAGACTCTGTCCAAAAAATAAGATAGAGAGTGATAGAACAAGACCTCCAGGGTTGACATCTGGTTTCCACAGGAATACACACCACTGTGGGCACCAACCCATATACACCCACTCATACTCATGAACGAAAAACAAAAAAATGAACATTTCTTGGGCTGGAGATATAGCTCAGTTACAAGAGTGATTATCTTGCAAGAAGCCCTGGGTTCCATCTACTGCATCACATAAACTGGGCATGGCAGCATGCATCTGTAGTCTCAGCACTCAGGAGGTGAAGGTAACAGGATGAGAAATTCAAGGTCACCTTAAGCTACACATTGGAACATTGGATTCAATACACTATTTTTTTAAAGAAAAAAAAGTAAAAAAGGACACAGAAATTAATATTTCTAAAAATCCCTAGCACATTATTTCTCATGGTCTTCCCATTTCTTCAGGTATTTGGTCAGAACTGTATCACAATGTCACCATTGAGTAATGGTCCACAATCACACTTCTTGTGCCTGTTGGAACTGCACAATATGAAAACCCAAAAAAAAACACTGTAAGTGGCACCACAAAAAATAAGAAATTCAGGCATCTGTCTACTCAGAAAATCTTCCTCCTTAAAGGTTGAGGGGAGGAAGCCCAGTGCTGCTGAGTGTCACCTATGCCACGCGCCCTCTCAATGCCTCACATATATCACCTGTTGGCAGGTTGCTATATGTCATCTATGCCACATGTCCTCTCAATGCATCACATATTTCACCTGTTGGCAGGTTCATAAACTCTTGGAATGAAAAACATATTCCAATTTAACATCAGGACTTTGAAGTCCAACATAGTGAAATGGAAGATTCTTGGACTTACACATAAAGTCAGAGGGCCACTTAATTCTGACTTATTCCTAACCATGACTCCAAAACCAAACAGTGTTAAACTTCACCCACCCAGGGCCCAGGGACCATTGTGGGAGAGGGAGGAGAACATTTCTTGGATCCAAGGTTGGTGAAAAACTACAAGAAAACAGAGTTGTCCAGGCTTCTGGAAACTTGCTCATATGAACTTACAGCAGTGATGACAGCATGCACATGACCCATGCAAGCTCAATCAGATGAAAACCAGCATAGAACTATGGAAATGGGAAACAGGCCTCAATCTTAGTCAAGGAACTATTGGCAGCTTGGTCACTGCAGAGGGAGAGATAGTTGATCTTCATTAAGGGAGTGATGTTGGATAGGTTGACCAAGCTGTAGTGGATGAACTCACACTGAGGGACATCTGGAGACACACGTTTGACTTGATAGGCCTCAATATATACGAAAGAATGCATGAAATCAGATCGAGGTCATGGGGATGAGATAAAGGAGGGGGGCTAAATATGATTAAAATGAATGAAATGCACAATTCAATAAAAATATGTATTTGAAATGTTGCAAAACCCCCAAACAGAAAAAAATAAACAAATGAAAATTCACTAGGTTTCTTTTCTTTTTTTCTTTTCTGAGACAAGTTCTTCCTGCAGCCCCAGCTGGCCTGGAACCACATATGTAAATCATGCTTACTCACAGAGATTGTCTGTGTTGGGATTAATGGCATCTGCTACCATGTCCCACCCTTCATTAGGTTAGCTTTCTTGATATTGGTCAACGTTTAAATGCTTGGTTGAAAAATCATTTCATTATTACTAGTCATACCCATGTCCTTTGTCAAAAACAACTTGCTTGCTTCATTTTGGGGGGGAGTATTTTTTTTTTTTTGAGACAGCGTCTCCCTTTAGTACCAGCTGGCCTGGAGCTCTCTCTGTAGACCAGGCTGGCCTTGAACTCACAGAGATCTGCCTGCCTCTGCCCCCCAAGTGCTGGGATTAAAGGCATGCACCACCACACCCAGCCCATTATTACTAGTCATAGCCATGTCCTTTATCAAAAACAACTTGCTTGCTCCATTTTAAAGACAACTAGCTCAGGACCAACATAATGAGAATAATTTTTCATGCATTTTGAAAGACACCCTCACAATTTGTAGCAATCATGTTCTAGTTGAGATTGGAAAAAGAGCTCATGAAGCAACACACACTTGCTGGAACAAAAGAGAGCCAAAGTCACTACAGCCAGTTTCCAAACTTACCTTGTGTTTGTAAGAACTGCTATGCATCTTTCTGTTCTCCTAACAAGAGGGAATCACATTTGCACCTCTTAAATTTCCTGTTGGTTGATTAGGCCAAAAAAGGCATGTGGCAAAACATTTTCCTCTCTGAAAAAGCAAAATCTCAACTTGAAGGAAATACTCAGTAAAAGTGACATCAGAAACATCCAAGACACAGTAGGATGGTCTCATCTGACTACAATTTTGTCTGAAAAAGTGCTTCTCTTTCAGTTTGAGTCTAAAGAAACAAATGAATAGGCAAGTAGATGAAACAGACTTCAGGGTGTTCGTTTGTCAGGGGAATGGAACAGGAATCTTTAGCCTTTGGGACAGCACAGCTAAAGGCAATGATAATAGGAGCTTCCTCCCTTCCTCCACCCTTCCTTCCTTCCTTCCTTCCTTCCTTCCTTCCTTCCTTCCTTCCTTCCTTCCTTCCTTCCTTCCTTCCTTTCTGCCCTCCCACATTTCTTTCCTCCTTTCTTTCCTGTGCCTTCTTGAAAGGAGATTCCCTGGCTGATCAGTAACTACAAAAGACATGAGGTTTCCTACCCATTTACCCCAGTGCTGTTTCACTGTTGGGATAGCAAAGCATCAGCGGCTTCTGAA
Organism: Rhizomys pruinosus; assembly: GCA_009823505.1. NCBI lineage: Eukaryota > Metazoa > Chordata > Mammalia > Rodentia > Spalacidae > Rhizomys > Rhizomys pruinosus. The sequence continues at coordinate 612,461 of VZQC01010960.1, read as the reverse complement.
CAGTAAAACCTGTCTGTCTGGAGACAAGTCTGGTTTCTCTGTCCATTGACTAGGTCCTGTTTTCCCTTACATCTACAGAGACACTTCCACAATGAACACTTAAGAATAAATAGCTATAAGGGCTGGAGAGATGGCCTAGTGGTTAAGAGCACCTACTGCTCTTGCAGATGACCGGGTTCGATTCCCAGCACCCACATGGTGGCTGAGAACCATCTTTGACTCCAGTTCCAGGGGAATCCGACGCCCTCTTCTGAACTCTGCAGCATTGCACCACATGGGTGTACAAACCTACATGCAGACAGTACACTCATACACATACAAAATAAATAAAAATAAATTAATTAATTAAAAATAAATTAAAAATAAATTAAAAAAGAATAAATGGCTATAAAACAACAATCTCAGCAACTTCTAATCTTTGGTAAAGGCTGTGGATTGGGGTAATGGGAATTCTGCATAACAGTCTATTTTTAAGTTCAAAAAAAGATTCATCTCTGGGGAGTGAGGACATGATACAGACTATGCGACCCTTTGTGCCACTCTCATTACATAGCTGAGTCAAGTGGGAATTCAAAAGTTACTTTCCAAAGTGTCATTATAAGGACATTTATGTCTGACCAGATGAAAGAAGATGTCAGATTCTCATGGCCTTTGCATTAATTCAAAGACCTTTTCTATGAAGCTTAAGCTTTCAACTTTTTTTCTTTTCTAATAAAATATTGACTAGTGAATTGGAGAGTGATTTGAATAAAATGATACCTTATTTGTATTGCCATCCAGTGGATTATTATTTTGAACTACTTAATTTTTTAAAGCAATATATTACAAAAAGTAAATAATACTTCCTGGTAGGAGTGAAATAATCATCCATCTATTCATGCAGCTAATACTCTGATTATTATATGCAAGACTATAGGCTAAACTGTGGACACATACAATTGATATATATTTTTTGGAAAATAAAGATGACTTTTTGGCATAATTAAGGTGGTAATTAAAGCAAAGTACATAATTGCATAGCAGAATCTTAGCAGCTTTCACAAATACATGGCAACAAGACAAATTAATAATTTCAGCTGTATAAAAAAGCAGAATATGAGCCCTTCTAAAAACAAGAAGCCAGGCTAGACACGATAGTCTCATTTCAATCTGACTAAATGGGACAGTATTCTAGACTTCAGTATTTGAAGATATTTTAATTTTCTTAGAAGGTATTTGGTGAATACAAAATAAGATGTTTACTAAAAACCTACATAGGCAAAAAATATAAAAAAATTAGTAAAGAAATTCTGATGTGGAGGGAGAAATATGCTGGGGGTACTTCTTGCTTATCGCCTTCTAATATTTTTGTTATCTATAGCATCTTACAGCTATGTTCCTGAAAGATACTGATAATCATGAAAATCTTTCTTTGGATACTTTTTCAATATTGCACAAAATGATTACACTATTCTTTTTCTCTATGCATAATTAATAATAACAAATTTCATTGTGAACCACTTCTCAGGCTAGAAAAGAAAATAATAACCTCTAATACTTATCAAAAGCTTACTGTGTCAAGCTGTGTAAAATTTATGTTAATTCTACTATCCCACTCAACTTTCAACTCTACCTAATGAAAAAGATATTGTTATTATCCCCTTATAGGAGGTTAAATCACTTGCCTATGATATATAACAGAGTGTGGTAGAACTGAGACTGAAACTTAGATCCTCTTGATTTGAGAACTTGGGCTCTGTTTTCTTACCACAACTAAAACTATGCTTCCCTCTCCCTTGGAAGAACAGAGTAGAGTCATCCACTCCATATGTTAACTCTTTCTTTCTAGAGTTCTGTCCAGATTAAGCTCCCAGAGTTTCTTTTTCCTACCATCTCTATTCTAGGGAAATGAGTAAGCATCTAATGCTAAACGCTGTTTATGGATGGTGAATTGAAGAGATGATATTTCCTGTATCCATCAAAATTCCTGAGGGTAAAGGTAGCCACATTCTTCTGGGAAATTTCTGTGTTCTGTAGTCCCTAATATAAGCTCCTACCATAGTGTGAGATATGTGATAGGCCTTATGGAAAATGGAGATAACATCTACATGTGAAATTCAATTCTTTGAGACACTCGGCAAGTCCCCATCTTTATCTTTTGTACTGATTCCAGAAGGAAATGCTCTTTCTAGCTGTTAGTACAAAGAGAGAAGGAAAAAATACTTTCTACCTCTTTCTAGTTGTCAGTCCGGGAGGGTTATGGAGAAAGCTTTCAAAAGAGAATTTGGTTTTGAGTTAAAGTAATTTAAATTACTCACCCCACAGTCTTATTATAAGCAACTAGTTGGTCTGAATGGAAGTCTTAACATTAGGCTTTGAAACCGGGCTGTTGCAGGCTTCTAATCTCAGCGAGTTGGGAGGTTTAGGCAGAAGAACCATTGCCTGATCTCAGAGTGAGTTTATATGAAAATCTTGTTTCAAAAAACCAAAATGCCTGAAGTTACCAACAATGTAGTAAATGTTGGTCAAGAGAAAGGTGAAAACAGAAATCAGAGAAATGTGCAGAGCATGAATTTGGTTTTGCTATGCAGACGCTTGCATTCTCAGACACTTGAACTTGTATGTTCTAGGAGAGAAAGAGAAAAAATTCAAAGCCCTGAGAATGTGTAAGTAGAGAGGTTTAGAGAACTTTACCCAGTACAGAAAAGAGCTGCACCAGCACTGTGTGGCTGTGCAGCACACAGGCATACTTCGGGGCTGGCTCAGGAATCTCACTTAGGTGAATCTAAACTAGAGGGGCACCAAGACTCCTAGCAGCAGCATTTCTGGAAAACCCATCAGAATTACAGCGGACTTTTCAATGCAAATGATGAAAGCCAAAAGAGTTTGAGCCAAAATATTCCCAGTACTAAATGATTCTAGATACCAATCCAGGCTACTCTACCCAGCAAAAATGTGAATTATAGTTGAAAGAGAAAGAAAAATCTTCCATGACATAAACAAGATGAAAGAATACATGTCCATAAAACCAACCCTTCAGAAAATACTCAAAGCAAATCAAAGGTCAGAAGAAAGGAGCAGCTATACCCCAGCAGCTAGAGAGAGTAATTAATAAAAGTATAACTAAGAAAATATGAAAGGAGACCAAGAATCCAAATAGATCAATTTAAGGTGAAAGGAAGCAACACACCTCTCAATAATAACCTTAAATATTAATGGTATAAATTCCCCAATCAAAAGACATAGACTGGGAGAATTGATTAGGAAACAGTACCCTTCTATATGCTGTCTATAAGACACCCATTTCACCCTCAAGGATAGGCACTAACTTAAAGTGAAAGGATGGAAAGAATATTCCAAGCAAATGGTACCAAAAAGCAAGCAGGAGTTGCTATTCTAATATCAGACAAAGTAGACCTCAGAGTAAAATAATCTGAAGAGACAAATAGGGCCATTACATTCTTATCAAAGGAACAATTAACCATGACGATTTCACAATCATAAATATATATGCACCAAACTCTGGTGCACCGAACTTTTTAAACACAATCCCGCAAGACCTTAAGGCACAGATTAATCCCAGCACACTAATAGTGGGGGACTTCAGTACCCCATTGAGCCCTTTGGATAGGTCAACTAGACAAAGAATAAACAGAGAGATCTGAACTGAACAATACTATACCAAAAAAGATTAAAGAAAAAACAAAAAGGGAAGCCAAATTCAACAATAACCAAAATCTTTTAAAAGAAATTCAGAAATATGTTTGGCTAAAATGGATTGCAGAATAAAACCCAAAATATTTTCACATAAAAATAACAAATACAAAAAAGTTGTGAGAATTCAACAGATACGGAGTTTCTTTCAAGGAAAATTTAAGGAGTTTTACTTCAAGCAAAAATAAAATGATCCTAGTAGGAAGATCTGAGAGAAAGAAGGAATAAAGAATAGTAATGGGATGATTATTGATGAACTGTAAATGAATATTGAGTTACAAAATCATAATCATTTTAGTGACTTATGGTCTATAAACATATCATTGAAACAACAAAAGAAATAATTTTAGAAGTTACACTGAATTAAATGGAATAAGATAATCTAGCTTCTACAAACTTGCCAGGATAAAAGTATTGATGAACATAGACCTTGAATAAGCAATTATGTTTTTGTAGTACTGTAACCACTAGTACATAGCCACAGTAATAGGATGGAAAATATGGATGTATCTTTAAAATATTTAAGTAGTCCAGTAGAATTCATGAAAGCAGAAAACCAAAATATGATAGATAAAATAATAAATAAAGATATTACTCATTCTATGCATTATGAATACACTTTTTTCTCCAGTTTTAAAAAATTAGAGTTTAAAAGTCTACCTATTACGGCCCACAAGAGAACTGTATAACATGTAAGGCTTAAAGTAAAATAGGAGGAAATTGTAGCATGCAGAAGTTAAACAAGAGATAACTGCTAATTGAGATGTAGATATTATTATTTACTTATTTAATGCTGTTATCAAACCTAACACGTGTTAGAGAAGGCATCTCCCACTGAGTCACATGTCCAGCTTGAGACATTACTTCCAAGTCAAGAGGAACAAATAATATTTTATTTTATTTATTTATTTATTTTTTTTTTATAAATATATTTTTATTTTTTTAACAACTCTAGACCCGTGTCCCCCCCATTCCCTCACCCCACCAGAGCTCATGCATTCTGCCAAACATGCCTTTCATCTCTTTCTCAGTATTTCTCAATATTCTCCATAAGGAAGTTGATTGTTTTGAGCAGAAGTTCATCATTTCAGTCAGTTCTTCGATGCAGCCCTTTCTGTTGTTGTTGTTGTTGTTGTTGTTGTTGTTTCCAACACGCATCACTCCCAACTGCTTTGGACAAAAGCTCAGGGGCCATACACAAGAAATACTTAATACTAGGTAATTGGCATTAGCATCCACAGATGAGGGATACCATTCGTTGTTTGTGTTTCTGGGACTGTGTTACTTCACTCAGCATGATGTCCTCTAGCTCCAGCCATTGTCCTGCAAAGCTCATGATGTCATTTTTCTTTACTGCTGCATAGAACTCCATTGTGTAGATGTAAAATATTTTCTCTATCCACTCATCAGTTGAGGGGCATTTGGGTTGGTTCCAGCTCCTTGCTATTGTGAAGAGAGCTGAAATAAACATGGCCGTGCACGTATCTCTGTGGTGGGGTGAGTCTTGAGAGTACATGCCCAGGAGTGGTATGGCTGGGTCAGGTGGCAAGTTCATTCCAAGTCTTCCAAGGGTTCTCCACACTGCTTTCCATAGTGGCTGTACGAGTTTACATTCCCACCAGCAGTGGTTGAGTGTTCCCCTTTCCCCACAACCTCTCCAGCACTTGGTATCGTTTGTTTTCTTGATCCTAGCCAGTCTTATTGGAGTAAGATGATATCTTAAAGTGGTTTTGATTTGCATTTCCTTAATGATTAGTGATGTTGAGCAGTTCTTGAGGTGTTTCTCAGACATCTCTAATTCCTCGCTTGTGAAGTCTCTGTTCAGTTCTTTGCTCCATCTATTGAGCGGGTCGTTTGTTTTCTTTTTTCTTTGTTTTTTGAGTAGTTTATATATTCTGGAAATCAATGCTTTGTCAGATGTATCTGCAGTGAAGGTTTCCTCCCACTCTGTGGGATTTCTCTTCACTTCCTTGATTGTTTCTTTTGATGTACAGAAGCTTTTGAGTTTGATGAGGTCCCATTTGTCAATTGTCGACCTTAATTCTTGTGCAGCTGCTGTCTGATTTAGGAAGTCTTTTCCTACGCCTATGTCTTGTAGTCTGCTGCCAACTTTTTCTTCTATCACCTTCAGAGTTTGGGGTTTCACGTTGAGGTCTTTAATCCATCTGGAGTTGACTTTTGTACAGGGTGAGAGGTAGGGGTTTAATTTCATTCTTCTACAAGTGGTGATCCAGTTTTGCCAACACCACTTGCTGAAGATGCTGTCTTTTCTCCATTGTGGTTTCTTGGCCCCCTTGTCAAATATGAGATGGCTGAAATTGTATGTGCTCAGATTTGGATCTTCGGTTTTGTTCCATTGGTCAACAGGTCTGTTTTTGTGCCAGTACCAGGCTGTTTTTATGACTATAGCCCTGTAGTATAGTTTAAAATCTGGTATAGAGATCCCTCCTGTGTAGCTCTTTTCACTCAGGGTTGATTTGGCTATTCGGGGTCTTTTGTTTTTCCAAATGAATTTAAGAACTTTTGTTTCCAAGCCTGTGAAGAAACTCTTGGGGATTTTGATTGGGATTGCATTAAATCTATACAAGAGTTTTGGTAAAATGGACATTTTTACAATGTTAATTTTCCCAATCCATGAGCATGGGAGGTTTTTCCATCTTCTGAGGTCTTCTTCAATTTCTTTCTTTAAGGGTTTAAAATTTTTGTTGTAGAGGTCTTTGGTGTCTTTGGTTAGGTTTGTTCCTAGGTATCTTATTGTTTTTGAGGCTATTGTGAGTGGGAAGGTCTCTTTGAATTCTTTCTCCAGTTGCTTGTTCTTGGTGTAAAGAAAGGCCATTGATTTTTTAAGGTTAATTTTGTATCCTGCCACTTTGCTGAAGCTGTTAATCGTTTCTAGGAGTTTTCTGGTGGAGTTTTTAGCATCCCTTAAGTAAACAATCATATCATCAGCAAATAGGGATAGCTTGACTTCCTCTTTTCCAATTAGTACTCCTTTAATTTCCTTTTCTTGCCTTATTGCTCTAGCAAGTGTTTCAAGCACTATATTGAAGAGGAGTTGTGACAGGGGGCAGCCTTGCTGACTTCCTACCTTTAAAGGGAATGTTTCTGTCATTTCCCCTTTTAGGATGATATTGGCTGTGGGTTTCCTGTATATGGCTTTGATAACATTGAGGTATGATCCCTCCAATCCAATTCCTTCTAGGACTTTAAGCATGATGGGATGTTGGATTTTGTCAAAGGCTTTTTCAGCATCAATTGAGATGATGGTGTGGTTTTGTCTTTGATTCCGTTTATGTGTTTGATGATGTTTATTGATTTTCATATATTGAACCATCCCTGCATCTCTGGTATGATGCATCCATCTTTGGTCATGATGGATGATCTTGATGTGGGTCTATATGTGATTTGCCAGTATCCTGTTTAGAATTTTGGCATCTGTGTTCATTAGGGAGATGGGTCTATAGTTCTCCTTTTTGGTTGTATCTTTGCCTGGTTTTGCTAATAGAGTGATGCTGGCTTCATAGAAGGAATTTGGGAAAATTCCCTCTGATTGTATCCTTCTAAACAGTTTCAGTAATAATAGTTGTAGGTCTTTTTTAAATGTTTTTTAGTATTCTGCTGTGAAACTGTCTGGGCCTGGGCTTTTTTTTAGTTGGGAGGTTTCTTACTACATCCTCAATTTCTTCATGTATTATGGGTCTGTTTAAGCTGCCGATCTCATCTTGGTCAAGCTTTGGTGATTCCCAGGATTTCAGATATTCATCCATTTCTTCTAGGTTTTCAAACTTACAATAATCTTTTAATATTTGCAGATGCCTAATAACATTCTTTTTTTTAATTTTTTTAAAATTTTATTTATTTCCATATGTGTATGAATGTACTGTCTGCATGCAAGTTTGTGCACCCGTGTCGTGCAATCCCGCGGAGGTCAGAAGAGGGTGTCGGATTCCTCTGGAACTGGAGTTCTCCTGGAATTGCAGTTTCAGACGGTTCTCAGCCACCATGTGGGTGCTGGGGATTGAACCCGGGTCCTCTACAAGAGTGGTTGGTGCTCTTAACCGCTAGGCCATCTCTCCAGCCCCGCCTAATAACATTCTTAATGTTTATGAAGACAATACAAGTATACATAGCTGTACACACAGTCTTCAAATGCATGTACAAAAGGAACAGAGGGATCAAAATCACTGTGGGAGATGGGATGGCATCCCTTCAAAATGAAACAAATTTATCAGTTCCAATGAAACATTTTATTTATTTATTTTAGCTTCTTCAGCCTATGATATTTTTTCTTTATTAGGCTGAAAGATGTCATGTTTGAAGTCTCCTCCTCGGCAAGCCCAAACCACCATCTGTTCTACCCTTGTACTCCACACTGGGGTTTCCCCTTCCCATGGTCACCAAATGAGGTCCAGTAAGCACCACGTCCTGTCTTGATCTTCCTGTACTGGTCTCCATGATACAGCCTGGGTAGTCCAACAATACCGGTCTATACTCCGAAGAGGCTGAAACCCCAGCAGTAGTTCAGTCCACAAGTTGGATGTCTCAGCAGTCTCCACCTGGCACTGAAGGTTTGGAAATGATGAAACATTTTAAAATAAATAATAAATGCTGCCTAATGGCCTAAGGCAGAAGCTACACCCAACAAATAGAGAATAAACTTTCTTTTCCAACCAACAGAACATTCTAGGTCATTATGCAAATCTTGATAAACTTCAAAAATCATGCAAAGTGTATTTTTTGGTCGCATTCAATTTACCTATAAAATGATCACAGTTGTTTGGAAAGATGGCATGGGTGAACTTAGGCAAATAAATGAGCAGATTCCTAGAAGTCCATATCTGGACTCCGCAAGTAAAAATCTTGAATGGTTTAACAAGTATTAAAAGCAAACAAATTCGAGACTGGAGAGATGACCTAGAGTTTAAGAGCACAAACCTCTCTTACAGAAGACCCGGGTTCGATCCCCAGCACCCATATGGCCGCTGAGAACCGTCTTTAATTCCAATTCCAGGGGAATCCTACACCCTATTCTGACCTTCTCGGCATTGCACGACTTGACTGCATAAACCTACATGCAGACAGTACATTCATACACATACAAAAAATAAATAAAATAAAAAAATCCAAATTCGACAGGCAAAAAAAAAATCCCATAAGGAAAATTCCAAAACCAAATGTTTCCTTTAGAAGCTACTCCAAATATTTAGAAAATAGTTCAACCCAGTGCTAAGCTTTTCTGAAGAAGTGAGGGAAACTGTGGGTACTTTCTAAAGTCTTTCTAAAGTGACCCTTCAACATGCCCTTCCCTTTACATAGTCATTTCTTTCTTTACTTTCTTTTTCATTAACTGTCTTGTGGTAAGCACATATAGTCTACTACACAAATTTCAAATATCTATACAGCACTGTCTCTAGCCACCAGGGATAAACTTCTCACTGACTTCACAAAAGAGAGAGAAATACTGAAGAAAACACAGACTGGAATGAAAAAGAAAGTGGAACATTCAATAAGCCATCAAGAAAGGATGAGAGAAAGCCTCAGTAATTGAATGAAGTAGAAAATAGAATATCAAGACTAGAAGATAAAGTGGAGGAATTGGACAGCTCAAGCAAACTTTATGAAACATTTAAAAAACACAGGATTGTGTTTTCACAGGAAATGTGGGACACTATGAAAAGACCAAACCTACACATCATAGGTGTAGAGGAAAGAGAAGAATCTCAGGATAATAGTATTGACCAAATTTTCAACAGGAGTGTACAAGAAAATTTCCCCAAATTAAGAAAGACATACCCACACAAATACAAGAAGCACATAGAACACCAAAAGAACAGGACCAGAAAATAAATTCCCCACACCATATCATAGTAAAACACTAGGTGTTCAAAGCAAAGAGGGAATACTGGAAGCTGCAAAAGAAAAACAAGTCACAAATAAAGGAAACCCCATCAGAATTACAGCTGATCTTTCAATGCAAATCATGAAAGCCAGAAGAGATTTGACTGAAGTATTCCCTATAGATGCCAACCCAGAATACTTTACCCAGCAAAAATGTCTATTATAGTTGAAGGAGAAAGAAAAATCTTCCATGACATGAATAGGCCGAAAGAATTCATATCCAGAAAAGCAGCCCATCAGGGAATACTTGAAGCAGTACAAAAAGTGGAAGAAAAGAACAACTATACCCAAGCAGCAACAAAAAGTAGTTAATGAGGGTATAATCATGGAAATACAAACCTAGAACAAAAATGCAAACAGAAACTAAAATGATGGGAAGCAATATACATCTCTCAGTAATAACTTTAAATATTAAGAGCTTGAACTCCCCAGTCAAGAGACATAGACTAGTAGAATATATTAAAAAACAAAATCCATCTTTTTGTTGTCTACAAGAAACTATTCTCACCTATGAGGATGGCACTATCTTAAGATGAAAGGGTGGAAAAAAATTCTGAGCTAATGGCACTAAGAAGCAAGCAGGAATTGCTATTCTAATATCAGACAAAATAGATTTTAAATTAAAACTAATCAGAAGAAAGGAAGAAGGTCACTTTATTTTTATCAAAGGAAAAATTAACCAAGAAGATATCACAATCATGAATATATACATGCCAAACTCTGGTTCACCAATCTTCATATATGCAATTCTACAACAGTTTAAGGCACAGATTAATCCCAAGACGCTAGTAGTAGGAGACTTCAATACCAGACTGTGCCAGTTTAGACAGGTCAAATGGACAAAGAATAAACAGAGAGACATCTAAACTGAACAATATGATACACCAAATGGATCTAACAGACATCTACCGAGTATTCCACCCAAGCACCAAAGAATAAACTTTCTATTCAGGACCCCTTGGAAACTTCTCCAAAATTGGCCACACACTGGGAGACAGAACAAACCTCAACAAATTAAAAAAAAATTGAAATTATTTTATGTGTTCTAGCACACCACAATGCAATAAAGCTTAATAGCAACACCAGAAGAAGTCCTAATAACTACATGAACTCATGGTGATTAAACAACACACTCCTGAATAATGAATGGGTCAAAGGAGAAATTAAGAAAAATAAAAGTATTCCTGGAATTAATCAAAAGGGAAAGTACAACATAACAAAACCTCTGGGACACTTTAAAGGCAGTCCTATGTGGGGAATTTATAGCTCTAAGTGTCTACATTAATAAACAGAAAGTGCACAAATAAATGACTTAACATTGCAGCTCAAGACATTGAAAGACAACAAATGAATCCCAATCCCAATAGACAAGAAGAAATAACAAAAATAAGAGCAGAGATTAATGAAATAGAAACAAACAAGCAAAAAACAATACAAAGAATCAATGAAACCACGAACCTGTTCTTTGAAAGGATAAACAAGCTAGACAGACCCTTAGCCCATTTAACCAAAAGAAAGAAAGAGCAACTCCAAATCAACAAAATTAGCTGTGAAAGGGGAAATATCACAACAGATAACAAAAAAAAAAAAACAAGAACAATATATGGGAATGCTTTAAAAAGCAATACTCTATTAAATTTGAAAAACTAAAAAGAAATGAATGAATATCTGAAATCATGGCACTCACCAAAGCTTAACCAAAAAGATACCAACAGCTTAAACAGACCCATAACATATAAGGAAATTGAAACAGTAATAATACAAAACCTCCCAACTAAAAAAAAGCCCAGACGGATTTAGGGCAGAATTCTACCACATATTTAAAGAGGACCTACAACCAATATTACTTAAGTTATTCAAAAGGATAGAAACAGAGGGAAATCTCCCAAATTCCTTCTATGAAGCCAGCATTATTCTAATACCAAAACAAAGATACAACCAAAAAAGAAAATTATAGACTTATATCTTTAATGAAATATACGTGCAAAATTTCTCAACAAAATACTTGCAAACCACATTCAGGTACACATCCAAAAGGTCATCTGACATGATCAAGTCAGATTTATTCCAGAGATACAGGGATGGTTCAACATAAATGAATCAGTTGGTATTGGTCAAAGTGTTTTGTCATAGCAATTGAAAGGGAAAGTAGACTAAACATCAAGTTCTACTTGTTTTCAGCCATTAGATGTGTTCACAATTGCAATGGACCCTTAGAAATGATTTAACCACTTAAAAATTATAGCATTTAAAACCTTCATAATATGAAGTGACTGACCACATTTAAGCATCTATTCTTAAAATGACAATCTATTGAGTGAAAATAATTATATAGTATTGTCTAATTATTATCTCCAACAAGTCAATGAAGCTCAGCTTGATTACATATCCACAAAGGAAAACAATGACAAAGTGAAGTGAAGAAAGTGCAGAGGAACCTGTTTATGAGGTAGACTTTAAGAGGGGACCAACACTGCCTTATAGGCTAACCATATAGCAGGCATTTATCAAGATAATTGGCCTGTGAAATAAGATAATTCTGCAAATACCAAGCCACAGTATAAGGGTGATCTATGCAAACAACATTGTTATACTAAAAGGAAAACTACTGTGCTAACAGATCTTCATTTTAAATAGAATAAGGTTTTAATTTTTGATAAGCTGTTGAATTTTAAAGAGAGTTTTTTGGGACCACCAAATATTTTGGATCATATATATTGTACTGTAGTAATTTTGTATTTATATTTGTATGATGTGATATAATAGATGTGAATGTTAATCACTGTTTGACTATGTTAATAAAGTTGTTTAACTATAAAAAGTATAGGGATATTTTAAATATTATGATTGTCTAAACATTAAGCATTATTTTAAATATTCTAAGAAGTAACTATAACTTAGACTGTATATATCTTTTATTTTTATTGTTATTTTTTGGTCTTTTTGAGACAGGGTCTCCCTGTAGCCCCAGTTGTCCTGGAATTCATTCTTTAGACCAGGATGTCCTTGAACTCACAAAGATCTGCCTGCCTCTGCTTCCCAAGTGCTAGGATTAAAGGCATGCACCTCCACGCCCGGCTTTGTACATATCTTTCTATCTTAATGGCTGAGAAAGAAAAGATACAGCTTTGCATCGAGTAGGATGTACCAGAAAGTGCCAACAGAAAGGTTGGCCCGTCCGAACATTGCAAGGAAGAAAAGCCTCAGATTGCTACAAACATCAAACCCCTCTGGGGATCCTACTTGTAATAACTCTGTATAATGAGTCCTAATGAAAGGAGCCTCAAAGGTTTTAATATGAGAGACTTTCTTACTCCCCCCATAGAACAAGGAGAAATATGATGATGATGTCGTTCTCCAACTGTAAAATGGAGACAACTATTATAGAGGTAATCTCTTATAAAACTGGTAAAACTGCCTTCTTTAATTGACTAATAGACATAGGAACTGTGAAAAGGATTATTCTCTATTCAGAACCAAATATAATACTAAAGTCTCCTTAAGCTATGCACTTAAGCAAAATATATTAAATGCAGGGCTCTGCAGCAGAATGGATTATCTACCAAGGAGATGTTGGCCAGGGGATCCAAGCCCCACAAAAGGTAAGCTCCTTGCCTCTAAACTGGGGATACCTGCAAGAAGAAGGCAATAAGGCCTGCTGTCGAAGACCTGACGGTTAACATGGGAAGAATGTATGACCACACATGCAAGTGTACAGATGGTCTCTGGAATGCCAGAGAGTGTTACCAAAGGCCACTATACCAATAAAGCAAATATGGGTCTCCTTGAGTCAAGCAAGACTCCTCCATCAGCACCAGCTACACCTCACCTGCCTGGAAATACTGTGCAGCAGAGGCAGCTATATGCTTGTATATCCCAAATCTAATTGGCTATTGGCCCTCTCCTTGGAGGAATAACCCATGGCTGACGCCACAAGCTTACACCCTCTAATGGTTAGGAGATATTACAAGCCACAATAAGACCCTGTCATATTCAACAGAAAAAAATGTAATTCATGGATTAACATACCATCCAATCATCTGTATCTATACCAAAGTAACCTATGATAACAAGTAGTATTGTTTAAATACCTATATATCTAATCGCTTGTGCTTCATTAGTAGGATACAAAGGTTATTCCTGGACAAACTGTCAGCCCATGAAAGAAAACAGCCAGAATTGACCAGAGTCCAAGACAACAGTTCCAGAGAAAGTAGACAGTTTTGCTTCTCATCCACCTGTGCCCCTTTTCTAAGTCTAGGGAAAAATCTGTGGAAGAGGGGGCATGGTAGAATGTAAGGGCTGTGATTGGGGTGAATGGTGAAACTACAGCAATATAGCCTGGACATTCATTTGATCAACTTGATTGAACATACAAGCCCCCCTTGGTGGATGGTGGGACCAAGGGGCTGTGTGGGTTTGGACACAACTGCTTGCAAATTGGTTTTACATGAAGGATGCTTGTACTCATAAATTATCACTTATTGCTAAAAAATGGAGAAAATAAACTGAGAGAAAGATGCATGCAGGACAGTTATGGCAGAATGCTTGATCTGGGATGGGGTGGGGTGGAGTGGGGGGAAGGGAAGGGGAAATATGCCTGAACTGAATTGGAAATGATGTATGAAATACACAAAGCATCAATTAAAAAAATAATAAACATCAGCAAACAAAAGGATCTCAGTGAATTTTAGACACTGGAGTGTCTACAGGTAGATCAGGACTCTACAGGTTGAGTAGGACTTACACGTAGATCTTCATCTACTTGCATGACATGGGGCAAAACATGCGGTAGGAACAACCACTCAATGTGTAGACGCAAATGTTGGATAATGAGCAAGACTCCTAATACAAAGGAAGGTTAAGATCACATGATTAACCCATTAAAATTATTAAGCCATAACAACTATGCATTCACTTTTGTAGGGCCACTGACCCTGAGGTTGAATAGGCTGAAGAGGATATTGTGTGGGGTTACTCCAGTAACATCCTGGGGACCATGTCAAAGGGTGGAGATATGTTTATCCTATGCAACAAGCAGCTTATATAGGTCTGGAATGGGCAGCCCCTACGTCTAGTGACATCCCTTCACAGTGGCCAATCCTAGACCTCCACACCATCATGCATCATCCCAGCTCATGGGTCATACCCCGAAAGGGATGTGCAGACATCCTTGGCTCAGGGAGCCAAGCAGGTGCTAGCATTATGGGGCAGGGTGTACCCTGTACTGTAGCATTACTCAGTGTGCTAGGCAGACTGTGCCTGCACATGCATAATGTGCACCTGAATCCAGGACTGCTGTCCCACAGACCGTCATATGGATTCAACTGTATGAAGAAAAAGCTCATCTTTATAAGATCCTCACATGCAGAATTTTCACCTTCCTTATTTTGTGGTCCCTTTTTCATACAGTCCACCACAGTGATTATCACACCTATGGTATGGGAAATTCCCTCTGTGCTGAGTCATTATGCAGCCTTTCTGCTCCTTGAAAATAAGGCTTTCGTAGTTTCCATCTTTTTATTTGTTTTGTTATAATCAATGAGTGTCTCTTCTTATGACTTCCAGGGAGAGCCCAGTTCCCTCCTGTTTTTTTATGGCATACCTCCTGCTCACTGTCATGTCCAGCCATTTCATTGTTATAGAAATTTGATATTATTTCCTTACCTACCTTTCTTCTTACATTTTTTTCTTTGCAATTTGGGATTTTTTCCTATTATTTATTTATTTATTTATTTATTTGTTGGTTTATTTATTTATTTTTGGTCTTTTTGAGACAGGGTCTCCCTGTAGCCCTAACTCTCCTGGAACTCACCATGTTGACCATGCTGGCCTTGAACTCACAGAGATCTTCCTGCCTCTGCATCCCAAGTGCTGGGATTAAAGGCACGTGCCACCACTCCCAGCTTTTCTATAGTTTTAAATGCAAATTTACCCTGAGATTTCAGTAGCGATGTGATGATTAGTTATTTTATATATACCTTGTAAGTAAACAAATTTCCTTGGGAAAATTTTTGTTGCTATTCATTTGTTCCAGAACATCATTGGTATTTTCTTTAGAATACAGACAGTATCATCAACCATTTTTTCTGCCTCACGGGCACAAAAGTAAATATTTTATTTCCTAAATTTCTTTGCAGTTACTTTTGGCTAAGTGACTGAGTTTTATGAAATAGAAACCAAGTAAAAGTTTACATTTTATGATTACAAACCAATGTATGCCTTGTACAGGACTGGCCCACCTAAAGCTTTTCATATTTTTTCTCTATGCTCCTACGTTTCATCCACCTAATATTGATGAAAATTAGTAGTGAGGGTAGAACTACAAAAGTAAAGATGCTCTGTACCTCAAAACACTACTGAGAAGAGAGGTGATACTTGGCAAGAATTTGAATTTTGGTGAGAGATCAACAAATTAGCATTATGTTTTAGCCAGTATACATTTTGGGAGATAGTTACTGTACCAGCTAACCTTGCCTTAACTAATGCATAGACCAGTCATTTTACATGATGAGCATATGTTGTTCAGAATTACATAATAAATTATTGTTGGAGAGTTTTTCATTCACTTTTAACTGACTATTGAGTTTTGGAGATGATGATTATGATGATGATGATGATGATGATGATGATGATGATGATGTTGATGAATTATTTGGGAAGACAGAGTAGATGCAGAAACTCTGAAGTGTATTAGTCAGGGTTCTCTAGAAGAACTTAAGTGACAGAATGAATGTGTGTGTGTGTGTGTGTGTGTGTGTGTGTGTAGGGTTTATTTATCAGCTTACTTTGAAATTGTAACACAGCTGGATCACACCTGAGGGGGTGAGACTCCTGTAGTTGCTTGGTCCTTGACTCTGGGTGGGAGCCTCAGCAGTGGTATAGTCCCATAATGGCTGTCTGACTGGAGAAGAAGAGACCAGGTAGTTTCTCAGTCTACAGTGCTGAGTGCCTCAACAGTCCCAACTTTACATGAAATAACCCAGGGTGTTCCTGAAGGGCCACAGGTCCTCAGTCAGTCATAGAAGCCAGGAAACAAGGGCTCCAATGTCAGCAAAGGAATCACTACCAGCAGCAACAGAATAGTTCAACTCAGAGGTGAGAGGAAAGGGCAAACAACCAAAAGGAGAATAGTCTACCTTCCATGATGCCCCTTTTCATCCTGGCTACTCCCAGAATATGCCACCCACACTTGGAGCAGGTATTTGCAGTGACACCCTTTTGTGTAGGTCTGCTGCTGCCATTGTTCTGAACACATTGTGGTCATTCTCAGCAAGAAAATTCTGTCCCTTCAGCTTGGAAATTACTTGGAATTTTTCTTCTTTGTCCTCACTTATCATTTTTGTCCGTAATTCTAGATGTTCAGTGTTGTAATTCTTGGAATAACTAACTTCTGTATTCTTGTTTCTTTCTAAGAGATTCTTCAACTTTATCATTAGACTTTCTGTTACATATTTTACTACCATAATTTTACAGCCAAAATTTTTGTTCTGTTCCTGATATTTGAAAAAAAAATACATCACTGTTTCAGTTTTATGAGTACAATAAGTCTTATAGAGCTGAAGATCTAAAACTATCTTCAGAAAGGAAAGTATAAGACGTGTATAGTCTGCTGCTTTGCAGAAACCATTTCCCTTTTGGTTTGCTTTCGATTCTATCCTTATGCCAGAAGCTTTCTTATAAGACTGGCTTAGAAGACTTTCCATGCATACATAAAAGAAAGTAAATAAAGGGACTGGAGAGATGGCTCAGTGGTTAAGAACACTGGCTGCTCTTACAGAGGACCTGGTTTCAATTCCTGGAACCCAAATAGCAGATAAAAACCATCCGAAATTCCAGTTCCAGGGGAATCCAACATCTCCTGTCCTCTGTGGGTGCTCCATGACACAGGTACACCTACTAACATGCAGAAAATACACTCATACACATAAAATAAAAATAATAAAGTATTAAAAATAAAGTAAATAAAAATCTGATATTTCCATCTACATGTGACTATGTGGGTCTTGTTCACTGGGTGGGATGTTGGATTGCCCTGGTACGTGTGTTCCACAGAAGGTATTCAACATTCCCCATGCCTGGAGTACATGAGTCTATTCATGAGTATTTGTAGAGCCAACTGATTAGAGGTATCTGAGTTTCTTCCTTCTCCCCCTCTTTGAATCTCTCTTTCTGTTTCCCTGCTAAGGCCCACTGCCTTTTCCCATTTCCACCTCAGTTGTGCCTGTGGCCTAGTATCCCCTTCTCTATAGCTCCTTCTTTCCATTATGCCCATGGTCCCTCTGCTTTCTTGGCTCCTGTTGTTACTACTAATATCTAAAGATTCAGTTAGGATCCACAAGTGAGAGAGAACATTCAGAGTTTGTTTTTCTAGGTCTGGGTAACTTCACTCAGTATAAAGTTTCTTGGCATATACCCAAAGATTCAATGTCCTACTAGAGAGCTTCTTGCTCAGCCATATTTATTGCCACTCTCTTCACAATAGCTAGAAAACTGAAACAACCAAAGTGTCCTTCAACTGATGAATGGATATTGAAAATGTGGTACATTCACAAAATGGAATTCCATTCATCTATAAAGAAAAGGAAAGCATGAAAATTTCAGGTAAAGTAATGGAACTGGAAAACATTATATTTTATTCTTTTAAAAATATAATGAAATGTTGTCAATATTCATACATTATAAAATCATATAATAAAATTACTAAGCTATTTTTATTGTGAAAAAATATAACATAAGCAAAACAAAATCAGCCAAATATTTTATCAGAGTTAACATTTCTTTGCTGTGTTGATGTGAAGCTCTCATACAGGTTTTATTAAACTATCTATGTTATAAAATTAGATCTGAATTAAAAAATGAGGGTGCAGCCTTTAAAATGATCAACAAATGTACAATGTTAGTCATCATTCAGGGCTACTGAGAACACAGAGAGGATTTCCAGAATAATTGACTATGCCCAGAGATTGCTTCACTTACTTCCCAAGCAAAGAGAAGGCTACTTCAGGATGAAGGTTAGAACCATATTCCTTGGCATTTACAAAGTCATTGATGCAGCCATTCATCAATTCAAGTTTAAACTTCATTACAGTGTAAGTGCTATAAGGACAAAGCCTTCATTTATCTTGTTCTCAGTCTCATGCTCAGTATTTAGCTTAGTGGTTGCTAGATAATGAAACAGTATTATCAGTGAAGATATCCATAATTCATCTAAGAC
Organism: Rhizomys pruinosus; assembly: GCA_009823505.1. NCBI lineage: Eukaryota > Metazoa > Chordata > Mammalia > Rodentia > Spalacidae > Rhizomys > Rhizomys pruinosus. The sequence continues at coordinate 593,653 of VZQC01010960.1, read as the reverse complement.
ATAATTTTCTTGCCTTTGTTATTCTGCTATTTAATATTCATCATAAATTTCCCACTCAATTATATATTTTTTAGTAACTACCCCGTTCAAAGGAATTAGCAATGGTCTCAGGAGCAAACACCAATTCAATGGTTTTCTCTGTAATTTGTTGCTTTAAAGATGCTTAGTAGATAATCCAGGTCATTTAATTCCCAGAGCCAACATTATTACCATTTTATATAATACCAACACAAGTTCATGTGTCAAAGTTTCCAAAGCTACTTAGTTGTAGAAGATAAGTCCAGGTAGTGTTGCTCTAGTATCACAAGTACTGAGAATGAGAAGATGTCAAAATTCACATTCTAAGCTCCTGCCTTCTCTGCCAGTTAGTAAGAACCAGCCCAAGCTGTACCCATGAGCTTTCCATTGGCCTTGGCCCCTTTCCACTGAAGCTGCCAGAGAACACTAAACTAGCTGCAAGCTTTAGCCATACAAACCTTATAGTGAAGCAGACTGGATCATCATTCCCCTGCTTTGGCACTAGTCCCACTTGCTTGGCTCCAGGCATACCTTCTCTGCTTAGCCACTTATAACTGGCCTAGCTGATTTCTATCACCCCAACTTGGGCCTAGGCAAATTTTCCCTCCTGTGGAGATCCTGAATAGCCTGCACAGATCCATCCAACCCCTCTAATAAAAAATCAAAGCAGAAAACCTGAAGAACATGCCAACTAATTATTCATGCTCGAACAGGAAGCAACCAAGCTACATCAACAATATAAACAAGTTGAAATGTCAATGCAACAAGTGCAGGCTTGAATTTCATATCAGACCCACAAAAAACACAAACATGCAAAATGAAAACAATATGTCCCCAGCAAACCCCATCACTCCTACAGAAAAGATCTACAATGAGAACTCCCAGGAGTAACACCAACATACAGAATTTAAAATAACAATCTTAGACATGAACAAGAATTCAGTGAATTTAAAGAGCACACACACACACACACACACACACACACACACTAATAACACAAAGAACTAATAGAGGATAGAGTTAAACACCTGACTGAAGCTAAAGAAAATACAAATATATGGATGAATGAAATGACAAAGACAATTGAAAATTTGAAAAGTGAATTCATGAAAGAGATAGAAATACTAAGGAAAATCAGGCTGAAGTAAAAATGGAATTGAAAAACTTCAGTAAACAAATTTGAAAATACAGGAAAAAGCTTCACCAACAGAACAAACGAAATGCAAAACAATATCAAAACTCAAAGATGAAGAATTGGACTACCTAAGAAAAAAATATAAAAATAAATAAAAAACACAGGAATGGCGTATTCTAGAAATGTAGGAAATATGAAAATACCAAATTTATACATCTTAGGCATCAAGGAAGGAGAAGAATCTCAGGTCAAAGGCACTGACTAGATCTTCAATGAGATTATAGAAGAAAACTTTCCTCTCAGATTGCTACAGACAAGAAACCCCTTGGTGGAGCCTACTTGTAACAACTATTTATAATGAATCCTAATGAAACTTACCTTCTAGGTGCTGCAAGGTTTTAATACGAGAGACTTTCTTACCTCCCCTCCATAGAACAAGGAGAAATATGATGTTGATGAGGTTGTTCTCTAACTGTAAATTTGAGCCAACTGTTATAGAGGTAATCTCTTATAAAATTGGTAAAACTGCCTTCTTTAATTGACTAATAAACATAGGAACTGTGAAAATGATTACTCTCTATTCAGATCCAAATAGAATACTAAAGTCTCCTTAAGCTATGCACTTAAGCAAAATATATTAATACAGGAGAGCTCTGATATCAGTAGTGGATTATTCTACCAAGGAGATGTTGGCCAGGGGATCCAAGCCCCCAACCCCCCCCAAAGGTAAAGGCTTCTTGCCTGTAAACTGGGATGCCTGCAAGAAGAGAAGCAATAAGGCCCTGCTGTTGAAGACCTGATGTAAGCATGGGAAAGATGTACTGAGACCACACTTGCAAGTGTACAGTTGGTCTCTGGAATACCAGAGAGTTTCCAAAGGCCACTAAACCAATAAAGCAAATATAGGTCTCCCAGAGCAAGACTCCTCCATCAGCACCAGCTACACCTCACCTGCCTAGAAATACTGTGCAGCGGTGGCAGCCACATGCCTGTATAGCCCAAATCTAATTGGCTATTAGCTCTCTCCTTGGAGGAATAACCCACGGCTGATGCCACAAGCTTACATCCTCTAGTGGTTAGGAGATGTTATAAGCCGCAGTAAGACCCTGTCATATTTTACAGAAAAAACGTAATTCATGGATTAACATACCATCCAATCATCTGTGTCTATACCAAAGTAACCTACCATACCAATTAGTACTGTTGAAATACCTATATATCTAATTATTTGTGCTTCTTTAGTAGGACTGAAAGGTTATTCATGGACAAACTGTCAGCCCATGAAAGGAAACAACCAGAACTGACCAGAGTCCAAGACAACAGCTCCAGAGAAAGTAGACTGTTTTGCTTCTCGTCCACCTGTGCCCCTTTTCTAAGCCTAGGGAACAATCTGTGGAATAGGTGGCATGATAGAATGTAAGGGCTGCGATTGGGGTGAATGATGAGACTACAGCAATACAGTCTGGACACTTATTTGATCAACTTGATTGCACATACAAGCCCCTCCAGCTGGATGGTGGGAACTTTGGGCTGTGTGGGTTTGGGCACAACTGCTTGCAAATTGGTTTTACATGAAGGATGCTTGTACTCATAAATTATTACTTATTGTTAAAAAAATGAAAAAAAATAAAGAATAAAAAAGAGAAAACTTTCCTAAATTAAGGAAAGGCATAACCATACAGATACAAGAAGCACACAAACACCAAACAGAGAGGACAAGAACAGAAATGGCCCACAGCCTATCATAGTAAAAAGACTGAATTTATAGAACAAAGACAGAATACTGTAATCTACAAGAGAAAAACAACAAATTATATGTAAAGGAAAACCCGTCAAATTATAGCTGAATTTTCATTATGAGCTATCAAAGCCAAAAGAGACTAAAGCAAGGAATACCAAGCTCTAAATGGTCATAGTTGGTAACCCGGGACAGTTTACCCAGCAAAACTGTCTGTCATATTCAAAAGGGGGAGAAAAAACTTCCATGCTACAAAAGCGTGAAAAGAATTCATGTTAACCAAACCAGTCCTATGACTCAAAGTAGTACAAGGATGGAAGAACAGAATGACCATACACAAGCAGGTACAGAAAGGAAATAAATGAAGGTATATTTATAGGAACATGAACAGGATTTAAAAAAATGAAATTAAAATGTAATTAACCAATATAAATCTTCCAGTAATAAGGTTAACTATCAATGGCATCACCTCTCCAGTCAAAAGATGCAGACTAGTGAAACAATGAACTTCTGCTCAAAACAGTGGAGAATATCGAGAAAGACTGAGAAAGAGATGAAAAGCATGTTAGGCAGAATACATGAGCTCTGGTGGGGTGGGGGCATAGGGTGGGGAACACGGGCCTAGATTTGATTATCTTGTACAAAATATATATTAAAAATAATTAAAAAAGATGCAGGCTAGTTAAATGGATCAAGAAAGAAAATCCATATTTTGCATCTACAAGAATCTAACTTCACCTTCAAGAAGAGGGTGAAAGAATGAAAAAATAAATCCAAGAAAATGGTTCCAAGAAACAAGCAGGCACATCAATTCTAATATTTAAGATACTAGACATAAAATTAAAATTAATCAAAAGAGATAAGAAAAGTCAATTTATTCTGATCAAGAGAAAAACGACTAAGAAGACATTGCGGTCAAGACTATATATAGATATATATATAATATATAGATAATAATATATATATATAAAACTCTACATGAAACATTATAGAGAAGTTCATCAAGACAGATTAACCACAACTTAGGAATGGTTGGTTACTTCAATACCTCATTGTCTCCAACAGACAGGTCAACTGGACAAAGAATAGAGAAACATCAGAATTAAATGATATTGCACACCGAATGGGCCTAAAAGACACATTATTTAGCAGATCAGGGAAGTTTCTCTAAGATGGTCCACATACAATACAAACCTGAAAAAATATAAAAATTTGAAATAATTTCATGAATTGTATAAGACCAGCATGCAATAAAGCACAAAATCAAAAGTAAATGTTACTCTCATAACAACACGAACTCATGGAGATTAAACAACACACTCCTGAATGAAGGATGGGTCAGAGAAGAAGTCAAGAAATAATTAAAAGTATCCCTGGATCTAAATGGAAATGATAATACAACACAGCAAAGGCTCTGGACACATTAAATGCCTCCCCAATAAGGAAGTATGTAGATCTAAGAACCTATATTTAAAAGTCAAAAAGACCACAAATAAATGTCTTAAATGGTAACAACTCAGAACTGGAAGAAGAAAGAAAGAAAGAAAAAGAAAGAATAAATAAAGACAGAAAGAAAGAAAGAAGAGAGAGATAGAGAGATTAGAATGATGGAGGGATGTATGGATTTGCTTGCTTATTAGTGATTCATGCATGGCGTTCAAGTACCGTATATGACTTTCATATATTCAACGTCCTCACTACCTCACCTCCACCTCCCTCGCCTCCGACCGACAATGCGCACTCACCATCCGCCAACAAAAAACCCCAGAACATTAAAGGGAATACTTTAAATAGCTGTACTCTATTAAATTAGAAAAATCTCAAAGAAATGGACAAATTTCTAAATTCATGGAAACCACCAAAGTTAAACAAAGAAGAGATCAGTAGCTTAAACAGACCCAGAACAATCAAGGAAAACAAACCAGTAACATATAGTAACACATACTAGTTAATTCCAACTAAAAAATAGAATCATGGCAAGATTCTACCAGACCTTCAATACTACTTAAATTATTCAAAAATATAGAAACAAATGAAGAATTCTCCAACTCCTACGAAGCCAGTATTACTCTAATACCCAAACCAGGATAATCACAACAAAAAAGAAAGCTATAGATCCAAATCCCTAATGAATATAGATGGAAAAATTCTCAACAAAATATACCAAAAATCAAATACAGACATACATCAAGAAAATCATCCACCATGATAGAGTAGGCTTTATTCAAGAGATGCAGGGATGGTTTAATATATGTAAGTCGATAAATGTTAATGAATCATATAAATGGATTCAAAGAGAAAAATTATATGATCATCTCAATAGATCCAGAAAAGGCCCTTGACAAAATCCGACATGCCTTCATGATAAAAGTCCGGAAAAGACTTCTTCTTAAATTCAGACAGCAGCTGCCAAGAAATAAGGTCGTTCAGTTGACAAATGGGACCTCATTAAACTCAAAGCTTCTTACAGTCAAGGAAACAATAAAGAAGTGAAGAGAAACCCACAGAATGGGCGGAAACCTTCACAGCACAAGATACATCTGACAAAGCATTAACTCAAGATTTTAACAAACTACTCAAAAAAACAAAGAAAAAGAAAACAATGAATCACTCAGAAGATGGAGTAAAGATCGGAATCAAGACTTCACAGAGGAGGAATTAAGATGGCTGAGCAACACCTTAAGAAGTGTTTCAACATCACTAGGTAATTAAGGAAATGCAAATTAAAACCACCTTTAAGATACCACCTTACTCTCCAGTAAGACTGGCTTAGGATCAAGAAAACAATGATGCCAAGTGCTGGAGAAGGGTGTGGGGAAAGGGGAACACGCGTCCACTGCTGGTGGGAATGTAACTTGTTGTGCACCCCCTATTGGAAAACAGTGTGGAGAACCCTTAGAAGACTCAAAATGATCCTGCCATTTGACACATCAGACCACTCTGGGTATATACCCACAGACCCATCTTACTGCAGAGATCTTGCACACAGATTATTGCAACTCTGTTCACAAGAGCAAAACGGAATCAACCCAAAGGCTCTCAACTGATAATGGATAGAGAAAATGTGGTACACGTAAACAAGAGAAATTCTATGCAGCAGTAAAAGAAGACAACATCAGGAACTTTGCAGGTAAATGATGGAGCTCGAAGGACAATCATGTTAAGTGAAGTAACACAGTCCCAGAAAACAAACAACAAATGGTAATGGTATCTCTCATATGTGGACGCGAGTACCAATAAGCCCATTTTAAATCTTTCTTGATTGAGGAGGGAGCATTTAAAAGAACACACAAAAAGTATTGCATCATAAGGCTGGACAGTGAATGGTGACTCGGGAGGGGTGGGAGGGTGGGGAGGGACATGGGTGTATATTCGATGGGTGCATTTTTAATTGACGTGAGTTCAACAGTATCAGGGCAGTTTTGCCCAGACTCTGTCTATAGGATACAGGGTGTTTTAGGACATAGTAAAGTAAATATGAGCATATTGGACAACATTGGTTGAAGCGATAAAAAAGGTAATGCATCTGATTTCTGAGTTAATTGGTGATATAAATTGCTCGTGTCGCACATTAGCTGTAACTAAAATCTGTAGAAAAATTACTTTGGGATTGTATAAACAAATGTTTCTGCTATATTGTGCTGTATATATATCACCTGGTAGCATCGTCTTATCTTTCACCTATTGGATGATTTAACTCAAAAATTAAGTTTGTTTCCTAAGTTAATCACATTAAGTAACCCAAAACAGCATGGGTGAACTTGATGAAACTGTGCCTTGAGTCCACCCTATAGGATGTATAAAACAACTGCTTTTTTGAGACTCATGGGTCTAAAATAAAAACTTAAATAAAAAAGGAGATAGATAGATATGAAAACTTTTTTTTTTTTTTTAATAAAACTTATTTAAAAACCCAAATTTAAAACTAAATAGGGAAAGGATTGGTATGTTCCAACAGGCCAGAGATCACCAACTTAATGGCTCAGAAAATAAAATTCAGCTTTGCAGTGAGTAGGAATGTACCAGAAAGTGCGCAGCAGAAGGATTGACATCCTCTGGGAGTAAAAGGGAAGAAATGCCTCAGATTGCTGCTGACATCAGGCCCCTCTGTGGATCCTGCTATAAAAACTATTTTTAATGAGTCCTAAAGAGCTTACCTTCTAGGTGGGCCACAAAGGTTTAATACAAGAGAGTGTCTTAACTCGCCCCCATAGAATAAGGAGAAATATGATGATGATGAGGTTGTTCGCCAGCTGTCGATTGGAGCCAGCTCTTATAAAGGTATTCTCTTGTATACTAGTAAAACTAAACTAAATGCTTCTTTAATTGACTAATGGATATAGAAACTCTGAAAAGGATTATTCTCTAGTCAGAACCAAATATAATGCTAAAGTCTCTTAAGCTATGCACCTAAACAAACAGTATTAATACAGAGGCTCTGACATCAAAATGGATTATTCTACCAAGGGAGAGTTGGCCAGGGAATCCATGCCCCCACAAAAGGTAGGCTCCTTATGGCCTCCAAACTGGGATATCGCAGGAATAGAGGTGATAAGGCCCTCTTGAAGACCTGATATAAACAGGAAAGATGTGGAGACCAAGCACTTGCAAGTATACAGAGGGGCTCTGGAATTCCAGAGAGTGTTACCAAAGGAACCACAACCAATAAGGCAAATATGGGTCTCCTTGAAGTCAAGCAAGACGCATCCTCAGCACCAGCTGCAACCTCATCTGCCTGGAATTACTGTGTAGCAGTGGCAGCCTATGTCTGTATATCCAAAATCTAATTGGCTGTGTGGCTCTCTCCTTGGAGGAAGAACCCATGTGATTCCACAAGCTTACATTCCTCTAATGGTTGTTGAGGAGATGTTATAACCATAAAGAAGACCGCCAGACTTAACGAAGAAATGTAATTTCCTGAATTGGCATAACTCATCCAAACATCTGTGTCTAGACCAAAGGAACTACCATAACAATTAGTACTGTTTAAATACCTATATAGCTAAGTGCATGTGTGTTGCATTAGTAGGATCGAAAGGCTATATATTTTACTGTTTAAATACCTAAATATATAATTGCATGTGCTTCATTAAGTAGGATTGAAAGGTTTGCCTGGACAAGCTGGCAGCCCATGAAAGAAAACAGCCAGAATTGAATAGAGACCAAGACAACAACTCCAAAGAAAGTAGAATTTTTTTTCTCATGCCACTTGTGTCCCTTTTCTAAGCTTAGGTAACAATCTGTGGAAGTGGGGGTGTGGTAGAATGTAAGATCTGCAATTGGAGTGAATGGCAAAACTACAACAAAGATATAGACGGGAAACTCCTTTGATCAACTTGATTGAACATACACAAGCCCCGTTACAAGCCCCCCCTGCTGGATGGTGGGACCAGGAGGCTGTGTGGATTTGGGCACAAATGCTTGTGAATTGGTTTTACATGAGGGATGATTGTACTCACAAATTATCAACTTATTGTTAAAAAAATGGAAAACAAAAAGACAAAAAAAACAAAAAGCAAGAAAGATGGCAGAAAACTTACGGGCAGATCCATGATCTGGGATTGGGTTTTGGGTGGGGGGAAGGGAAGGGGATATATGCCTGGACTGAATTGGAAAATGATGTATTAAAGACACAAAGCAATCAATAAAAAAAATAATAAATTGCAAAAAATTAAAAGTCCCAGAGGGAACTAGACTGGAGAGAACATACCTCAACATAATTAAGAATATATACAACAACACCATAGTCAACATCATTCTAAATGGAGAAAAAATGGAAGCAGTCCCATTAAAGGAATCTGGAATTAGATAAGAGTGCCCACTATTCCCATTCCTCTTTAAAACTCTAGCTAGAGAATAAGACAAGGGAAAGAAATTAAAGGGGGTGTTGATTGGAAAGGAAAGAGGTCAAATTATCCTTATTTGCCAATAATATGATATACATAAGATGATATCCAAAAATTTCCAGCAGAAAACTAGTAATGGTCAACACTTTCAGCAAAGTAGCAGGTTACAAAATCAATTTACAAAACCTTTGATATTCAAATAATGAGTAATAAGAAAAAGAGTTTAGGGAGACACTTCCATTTACAATAGCCTAAAAACTATCTACAAATAAACCTAATTAAAGTTATTAAAAACCTCTTCAATGAAAACTTTTAATCTTTGAGGAAGGCAACGGGGTAAAAAGACTCCCCATGCTCATGGGTTAGTAGAATTAACATAGTGAAAATGAACATACTACCAAAAGCAATGTTAATACTCAATGCAATCCCAATAAAAGTCCACATGTCATTCTTCATATAAATAGAAAAATCCATTCTAATATGGAATCACAAGAGAGCCCAGAGAGTTAAAGCAATTCTAAGCACAAAGACAGTGCCTGCGTTATCAGCATGCCAGACCTCAATTTACATTACAGAGCTATAGTCATAAAACAGCATGGTATTGGCACAAAAAGAGACCTGTAGATCAATGAAAGAAAATAGAAGACCCAAATGTGAGTACAGGCAATTGTAGCTGCTAACATTTGGCAAAGGTGGCAAGAACACACACAGGAGGAAAGAGTATCTTCAACAAACAGTGCTGGAAAAACTAGATCCACATGTGTAGAAGAATGAAATTAGACCCATACCAAGCAATCCGCAAAAGGTGCAACTCCAAATGGATCAAAGACTTCAATGGGAAGCTGAAATTCTGAAACTCTTAGAAGAAAATGTAAGCAGTATACTACAAGAAATAACTTTCTAACTTGGATGTAGAAAAGAATTTTCTAACTTGGACATCAGTCGATGACCAAGAAAGGCCAACAGTCGACAAATGTGACCTTCATAAACTGAAAAGCTTAAGTGCAGCAAAGGAAACAACCGAGTGAAGAGGAAGCTGACAGAGTGGAAAAAAAAATCTTAACCAGTTATTCATCTGACAGGATTAATGTGTGATTGAGCCTACTCGGTGGGTCTCCATGAAATAGAGGTCAGGTGACTCACCACAGTGATAAGACACTTTAATAGATGGCCCAGAGTCTAATGACCTTGGAGGGCAAGAGACAAAATAGTATGCTTTTAAATCTTTCTACATATTAGTATAGGCCTCCAGGTACGGATATAAAATATCCAAAAAAGTCAGCTATATTCCTCTGGTATTTTTAACTACTGTTAAACAAAACCAAAAACATAAAAAAGAAAGAAAAAGAAAATGATTTACATTCTGACTAATACATTATAGAAAACACACACACACACACACACACACATATTTATAAAACAGAAAAAGACTTCCTTTCTTCCCAATAATACTCTGGATGCCCTTTTCTTATTACAACACCAATCAAAAGTGGCCTGATGATAGACATTATTTTAAATGAAATGCTTTTTTCTGGCTTCTTATTATTTTATTCTTTGGATATATCATGTGTTATTTACCATATTTCATTTAGACCTCGCTAGTTTTATTTATTTGGAAGTATTTTTTGCAATAATGTATACACACACACACACACACACACACACACACCTTCCTGCTGCTATCTCTTATCTGTGTCTATCCTTTTATATATCTCTCAGACTGTCTCTATCTATATTTTAACTGTTCCAGGTGTATCATTAGAATGAATAAGCTGGGGCTGGAGAGATGGCCTAGCGTTAAGCGGCTGACGCTCTTGCAAGGACCCGGGTTCGATCATCCCCGAGCCCCACATGGGGCTGAGAACTTGAAAACTCCCATCCAGGAGAACTCAGACTCTCGGGAATCGAGCACCTCTTCTAACGCTCCTAAAACATGCCACACGGTGCACAAACATACTATGCAGCAGCTACCCATAACACATAAAAAAATAAATTAATAAAAAAAAGAAGAATAAGCTTGTTAGATACATAATTTTGGGGTCAACCAATATACTGTAAAATCTACTTATTTTTGGCAGTAAATAATCCAGAAACCTCCTATTTGCAGTTTCACTAGCCTGCAGTGTATAGGTAAGGATATTTCCTCATTGCCTCAGTTATGAGTGTCTGAAAAATTCAAATCTTTTGAAAGTGGATTGTCTTCAGTTGTCTATTTTTTTTTCAGAAGACTTAAACTGAATAGCATTCCTTTGTTTTTGGGTTTTGTTTTTAAATAACTTGTGTTGCCGGTGGTTGTGGTGCACAGCTTTTAATCCCAGGACTTTGGAGGCAGAGGTAGGTGATCTATGTGTGTTCAAGGCCAGCCCTGGTCTGGCAAGAGCGAGCTCCCAGGACACCTGGTACTAAAAGGGAGACCAAGGGAGACCCTGCCTCAAAAAATGCCAAAAAAAAGAGTAAAAGTAAAAAAAATACTTTTGTCAATGATTTGTGTATTTCACGAACCAATTTAGACACATTCCCCTCTCCTGCCCCCACTAGACACAGTTCATGCCTCTGGCCATACAATGTTTTGCATCTTTCCCTCAGTCGTTCCCAAGTTTTCAGTGCAGAGGCTGTTGTTTTGGGCAGAATTTAACTATTATCAGTCAGTTCTTTGAACCCAGTCCTGGATTTGTTATTGTTGTCTCCCCCCTTGAATTGTTCCAACATATGCCTACGTAACCATTACATATGTATGAAAATTGTGACATCAAATATACACATCATCTCGAACTGTATGCTTTATGCCAAAATATGTTTAACATAATATACACGCACTAGAGAGGTTAGGGTGACTGTGTGAGAGGTGATATGGCGTATAAGTAAAAAATACATGAATTAGGCGGTTCTCGAGTAGAGCGGAGAGGGATATCTAAGCTCGCTTACATACCGACTCCAACATATACAGTTAAGTTAAAAGAGTCTGAAACTAAGTGGTAAGTCAATTCTAGAGNGGGATCCTGGGGCACGGGCTAAGGGTATACAGCGGGGAGCCTGGGGCAGGGGCTAAGGGTATACAGCGGGGATCCTGGGGCAGGGGCTAAGGGTATACAGCGGGGATCCTGGGGCACGGGCTAAGGGTATACAGCGGGGAGCCTGGGGCACGGGCTAAGGGAATACAGCGGGGAGCCAGGAGCAGGGGCTATGGGTATACAGCGGGGAGCCAGGAGCAGGGGCTATGGGTATACAGCGGGGAGCCTGGGGCAGGCTCTGGACATGTTATGTGGCCGTGGGAGCTACCATGTATGCTGGGATGAAAACTTTCCAGTGTAGCCTTTTGGTCAGGGCCTGCACATTCTTGTAAATAAATCGTCACCCACTGCCCTGTGGGTAAGCCCAGTCAACTCACTGGTTTCCAAGACTGTAGTTTGGTTAAATCATACCTCAGCTTGTTATTGGGAGCAATGGAGGAGTGGCGGATGTTATTTACTCCTCTCTGGGAGGAATTTTAGCTACATATGACTACTTAGGAGAGGGGCTGGAGGACACACCGGACAGTTGAAGATTGCCACTCCTAGCAGTAGATGTTTCAAACAGGAACCTACTGACCAGTGCCTGGCATCATGCCACTGGCTCTAAAGTCCTTTCCAGATCCTATGTTGTGTGCACCCATGGTAACATCATAATGCTGTTGATTTTTTGACAATGGCCTTTCTTTCACTCTTTTGTTTCTTTGCTTGTTTGTTCATTTGGAGACAGAGTCTCCTGTAGGCCAGGCTGATCTTGAACTCATTATATTGCTCAGGATCACCCTGCAAAGGTCTGGGATTCCCACTGTACCAGGCTACATTCACTCTTAGACAAGATCAGCGGCATGAGGAGCAGACTGAGAAACTGAGGCATAGGTAGAAAAAGCACTTGTGGAAATCACAGATCAAGTCCAAGGGACCGAGGAAGACAAGCCACTGTCGTCGTGCCCCTTCCTGGGGTGCAGACAGACAGAGGGGCCTCCCTTCTAGCTCTGGCTTGACTGCTGCTCCTGGAGAGAGACATGGTCCTGCTCTGATTTGGGTTTGGAGTATCCCCCAAAGCCCCAAGTGTTGAAGGCTTGATTGGCAGCTTGTTGTGCTATTGAGAGACACTGGAACTTTGAGGCATGGCTTCCCGGGAGGAATTTAGGTACCTGGGGAGTGTTCTTGAAAAGGATATTAGATGATATTAGATCCATGGCCTGTCTAGTTCCTGGCAGCCTGGAAGTGATCAAGGCTCCTCTGCCAGGAATTCCTGTTGTAATACTCTGCTTGCTACAGGTTGAGAGCTACAGGGTCAAGCAACCATAGACCACAACCTCAGAAACAGTGAGCTAAAATAAATGTCTCCTCTTTGAGTTGATGTTCCTCAATTGTTTTGTTACAACAGTGGACAGCTGACTCACACAGCCCCTCAGAGGCTTGAGCTAGGCTCACCTTGTAGCGGGGCGCCAGCTTCATGAGCTCTCTTAGGGTCACGTCAGAGCCCACCACACCCAAGAGAATGCCATGAGATCGCTAGAAGGAAAAACAGGGGTCAGGGAAATGGTACATGAAGCTAAGATAGACTCTAGGCCTCGAGGGAAGGAAATCGCCCAGGTCTTAAACTGATTGTCCTTTGCAGTTAAATTTCGGGCTGATCTCCCTCAAATAAAAATGTAGAAACAGTCACACAAAGCCCCAGGAACTATCTTAGCTGCTGGGAAGATTAAATGCCCAGTATAAATATTTAACTAGTAATATTTAAATGAAATACAAAGTTGAGTGAAATATTAATCTTCACAGCAGAGGCTGAAATATGGGGTACATAGTAATGTGGCCTCTACAGTATGAGTGACCTATAAAGACGAATTTCCTAACCAGAGAGAGGATGGAAGGCTCTAGAAATTCTCCTACCAGAGGCCTTTACATGCAAGTTAGAGTCTGCCCATCATGGCTAGTTAAATGTGGTTAATCTGGGTATCTAGCAGAAGATACCGTAGCTTTATGGCTCCAGGACAGAGCAGGGGGGCGGCGCCCCCCCACCCCCCCAACCCCCCTGCGAGGCTGCAGGAACTTTGGGAAAGCACAGACTCCCAACCCCAGAGTTGACCAGGAGGTTCTTACACGGCTGTCCAGGGACCCGGCCTGGGAATCTGCATCTAACCCTTTTGGGGGACAGTGGCGCTTGGCGGCTCTGAGTTCTAATGTCTAAGGCTGTGTGGTTGGGGGGTTGCCACTCACCGTTTCATTCTTTTTGCTGAAGACAGGCATGGCCACCGTGGTGAGGAGCATCAGGCTCTGTGCCTCTGAGGTGAAGAGCTGCCAGGAAGAGAGGACAGAGAGCAGGGACCCGTGGGACTGGGGTGTCTTCCCGTCAGAGCAGTGTAGGGGAGCTGACGTTGACACCTACCCTTACCACTCCCTTCCAATGGGGATGAAGACATGTAAGGGGAGCTGGAGGGTCCGGGGGAATTCTGGGAGAGCTGGGGGAAGAGGCAGGCCAGGGTCATCTCACTTGGCAAAGTGGTGAGCCCACAATGTGGGCGCCCAAGCCCAGGAAACAGGCTGTTTTACACCGTCCCAGACACAGAGGAACAGCCCAGAACAGCTTTTCCAGATGCCACCGATATGGACCCAAAGGTGCTGGACCATGTGGCCTAGGCCAGTGAGCAGGAAGAAGGACAGAGCCGTTCAGACATACAGACATGGGTTAGGAGTCCCAGCCCAAGGGCCGGGTGTCCGTCATCTGCCTCTGGCCAGCCCTAACAAGTATATGAGGCGGAAGCGGAACCAGAATTATGTCCAGTCCCTTTCTCCTTCGGGACCCGGACTACAGCAAAGATGAAAAGCACACTGTGTAAGGCCGGCTGCCGCCAGGTCCCCTGGAGGCCACCGAGTCTACAGCAGACTTCCTCAGAAAGCCAGGAGCTGCGGACCAGCCTCTCTTCCCCTTTCTTTATGAGGTCTCAGCACCGAGTTGGGAAGCAAGGTTTGTCCCTGCACAGCTATATTGGGATCTCTTTTTGCAGGGCTCAGGCTTTTAGGCTATCCAAGGCTCTTAGGACCCTGAGGGGCTGTGAATTTACAAGGGAGAGGCGAGTCTTTACGGGCAGCTGTGCCTGGTCTTGGCGGGGGCCCTCTTCTCATCTCATGATGATTTAACTGAAGGGAGAGGTCTTTTTTTTTTTTTTTTTTTTTTTT